>BLSH010060596.1:11602-24691 GCA_018402905.1 Glandirana rugosa
GAGTCATGACGTGACGAATTCGGTAAGGAATGGTGACTCTATGGTCGACAGGTACTTAGGACGCGACATGTCGGCGAGGTATAGCCCCTTCTTCTAGGGAAAACCAGTGAAACGCTTGTTGATTGGCTGCCCTGCAGCTATTCAACATGCGTGATAAAATACCAGAACCCGAACGTTTTTCTCAAACGTTCGGGTTCGGTACACGGACACCCGAAAGTTCAGTAAGGACTCAAACGTTCGGGTTCGCTCAACTCTATTGAAGAGGTAATCTTTAAAGTTTACAGTGCACTTACCTTTGGTGCTAAACATGGGTGGTACAAGTGCTACTGGTAGATGTTTGTTCATGTACTTGTCTCCCTTCCCCGATATGGAGCGGCTGTACAGCGCAGGATTCATGGACAGCTGGTATCTCAGTGGTAAGGAATGGCTTAAGCAGTGCAGTACTGAGACCTGCTGATAGTAACGACTGAGAACGACAACAGGAAGCCAGGAGCATGGCATACTCAAAGGTGTTAAGCATATTAAAAGCTTTTGTCTGCTCTTGTTGAATTGGCATTAACCTCTCTGTGAATTGCAGCAATATAGGAAGAACTATTGTATATTTCTTTGTACAGTATGGTAAAATAATTATCACCATCAATTATTTTTTTTATATTTTACTATAAATTATGTATCTTATTAACCTGGAGAAACAAACCATAGCCTTCCAAGTGTTTAATAATAATTTTTTTTAATAAAAAAATGCAGTGATTTTATTAATGTTTGTGTTGTAGTCAAATGATTTCATATTTAGATAGAAGGGACCCACAGTGCCATTAATCTCTGGTTTAAAAAAAAAAAAAAAAAAGAAAAAATCAAGTGTTCTGTTGCAGTCACCCTCCAGGGTGGCTAGGTTCACTCTCCATGGGCCCACTGTATGTGGGAAACATAGCCACCCTCTCTTGCTTGCTCTCAAGAAGATATGTACTGCTTATTCCAAACAAAAGGAAGTGAGGGAGGGGAAAAAAAGGAGAGGTTCAGGAGCTCATAGGAGGAAGGTATAAAGGAAGCAGAAAAACACAGTAAAACCCCTTTCACACTGGGGTGCTTTACAGGTGCTATTTAGCTAAAAATAGAGCCTGTAAAACGCCTCCCCATTAAACCTAGTGTGCCTTTTCACACTGGGGTGGCTCGGGGGGGGGGGGGGGGGTGCGCTAGCAAGAGAAAAAACAAACTCCTGCAAGCATGATTTTTGGGGCGGCAAAGGAGCGGTGTATACACCGCTTCTCCACCGCCCCTGCCACTGGAATGAATGGCCACTGCTTCCGAAGCACCTGGGGGGGGGGGGTTAAAAGTGCCCCCTGCCGCTCGAATAGTGGAGCCATAGTGCTGCTATTACAGCGGTAGATCGATGGTAAATTAGCTGTGGTTTACCGCTGACGCTTGGGCCGTCCAGGTGTAAAAGGGGCCTTAGAAATAATTTCATGAAAAATGGATGAGAAGGCCATTAGGTAGTGGATGTGTATGTATTATATTTGGAGAATAAGGATATAATTTAATGCAAGACCAAGAATAAACAGCTCTAAGGTCCTTTCACATCTATGCGTGTATTAACATGCATTCCATTAAGACAGCCTCTTCTTTCACATTGAATTAGTCATTAAATTGTATCTGTAGTTGTACATAAAGTGTTGACTGGTTATGCCCCATCAGGTTTTATTGTCGTGTCCCTATTGGTGGAGACTCACAAGAAAAAGTATCCCTTTCCCTTTCTAGAAATGAATGCCTGGCTTTACCTTTCTTTACCCCTGCTAAAATTGGCAATTCTAGCATTTTTCTTGGAGTATGGAATCTTAAAAGTATTCAATACTTGGAGTACAAAACATCACCAAAAATCTAATTTTTCAGTTGTGCTACTTTGCAAAGAAATTTTTCTTAGCTAGGTGAATGTGGTGAAAATCCATTTTGTTAACAGTACCCAACCATGTGCAAAGAAAATTAAAAACAAACAAAACAAAAAAAAATCTGTTTTAATGTTTGCACAAGTGGATGATTGAAGTCGGCAGAGCTTCACTTCATTCACTAAGCTGAGGGAAAATTTCCTTACAAAATGAACAGCTTTTTTGCCTTTTCTAAATCAACCCACAGTGTTTATGTTTTGTTTTTTTAGTTTTAGGCTTCATGTACATTGGCAGCTCCTAAACTTGTTTAGGAACTTTTGGCTTTTTTTTTGCCAACGCTCCTAAACTCAACCAAATAAAATATATGTCAATGTACACATAGGCTTTTAGCAGAGTTTAGGAGCCGGTGCATTTAGGTGAGCTTCAACCTCCCTTTCCTGAATACAGAAGAATCACAGTAAATGTAGGCCAGTGTACATGAAGCCTTAGCTGTAGGGATAAGGAAGGGTTAAAGTGGTAGTAAACACCACTTGCTTATTTATACGTACAGGTAAGCCTATAATAAGGCTTACCTGTAGGTACAGTAAATATCTCCTAAACTTGCACTGTTTAGGAGATATTTACCTTAGAAGCAGTTGGTGACATCACCGGCGCATGCCCACTGTGCTCTCAGTGGATGGCATGCCGTCCATTGAGAGAGCTGTGATGCAGTTATGACTCCCGTGTGCACATATCATCGCTTCTCAGCCATTTAAAATAGCCAGAGCCTGCGAAACCGGAAGGCAGACTGGGTGAAGATGGAAACCCTGTCAGCTGTGGCAGCACACCACTGGATGGCTTCTTTTTAAAAGGTAAGCCTTTCAAAATGTGCTAGTATGCAATGCATACTAGCACATAATACTCTTAACTTGCAAGGGGGGGAAGATGCATTTGGCAGGTATTTCTGCTGAGTTTCCTGTCAGTTGGTTGAAGGGGAAAAAAACTGACTTATCTATGGCCAGCTTTACATGTCAAGTGCAAAGAAAAAAAAACTGCCAATAGGACCAAGAGGAGATGGAGTTTAAAGGAGTTTTATGGCCACAGCATACACGTTCATTTTATAACATCAGCATTGTAATAGCAATACAAACAAGAATGTTGACTGACAATCCAATATAAGTATATATATATATATATATATATATATATATATATATATATAAAATAATCATATTTTCATGTAGTGAGTGCTTCCTGTCTGCTGGCCATTTCTTTCCGCAACTTCCTGGATTGCCTATATGCTCAGCAGCTTACCTCTGCTGTTCTCATTTGGTTTCTATGAACTGTATATCCTATGGTACCGTGCTGCCTGCCTGTAGTAATTCTGAAAATCCCTCCTCTCAACACCTCTGTAGTTCAGATGGCAGGCTCTGTGAAACATGTGACACAGAATTATATTCACAGGGAATAGAAAACATGTGTCACAGAATTTAGGTTAAGTTAAACTTCAAAATTATTCAAATTAACAGAAGTAGACTAGAAATAATTGTGTAATTTAATATAAAATTGAAAGATTTGACCATAGATGCACTTTAACCTTGACTTAGGCAGAGGCTGCTACCCCATGTACATCTAGATCCATAGATCCCAGCAGTAAACACTATATCCTCCTATTCAGAAGTTGGTACACAATTAAACAACACACAAAGAATTACATGTTTACAGATAAATATTTATTGTATTATGGTATTACATGTATTTGAAATGAAAGGAAATACCTTTTTTAAAATATATAAATACATTGGTGCTCCTAGTTCCTTGCTGGAAAAGCAAATCTGACTGAAAACACTGGGGCACATTTACCAAATCTGGTGCAGCTCTGCATAGAAACCAACCAGGTTCCATCAAATTTTAACTGAACAACCTGAAGTTAGAAGCTGATTGGTTACGATGCACAGCTGCACCAGATTCTGGGTGAACCGGTTTCAGTAACTCTCCCCACATTGTTCAAAAGGAAACTTGTTTTGGACACGGGCACACTGCTCAATATGCCCATGCAGAGGGCCATGTTTATCTACCTGGGAGCCATAAGTGGTCCATGCAGCCAGCTGCTTAAAATCAAAAATGGACAGACAGAGTTCAGAGCTGTGTGTCAGTCTTGCAAACATGCTGGAAAGGTGCATTCCATGCACCGGCCATGAATGCACTGCTCTTGGAAGATGTGCCCATGTGCCAATTAATTGTTAATGGCACCCCAAATGCAGCATGTTTGCGCCCACCAAACTGTATGGTACCACAATTCCATGTGGTTTTGTGCGGTGTGATCTGCGAGAGTAGCACTTGCATTTCAAATGAATTGGCTGTTAAAACTGTATCACACAAGAATATGCACATTCCAGTCTGGGTTCACACCAAGATCGCATCTGGCTCACAGCAGGGGTCCGGCACGTCCCTGTTCTCCGTTTCAGGGATGAATCAGGCCCAAATTTTTAACTGAATTCAGACCTGAAATGGAGCCCAAGACACACAGGACCCCTGTGCAATTCCCTCCACAGCCGCCAGTGAAATGTGTCAACTGGCTCCATTGAGAGCCAGTCACACTCTCCTGTAATGCGAACTGGATGTGGAAAAATCCACATGCAATTCACAATTTAGCCCTCAGTCTATCATTGATTTTAACAGGCTGGCAGCACAGAACACCATTGCTTCCTAGGCAAAAACCCACAGGTGTACTAATCAGTATGCCCTTGTGAATGAGCCCTTATAGAAAGATGCATGGAGTGCCATTTCTTCTGAGAGCGTTAGCTGCCCATTACACTAAGGCTGGGTTCATACTGCCCGAAATTAAACGGTGCGACTTTGATCCTACTTTGCTGTGCGATTTACGGTCCTACATCGGTCAAATTTCTGTGAACAGGGATCCGACTTTGATCCCGACAATACCAGGCACCTTGTGCTCTGGGGATCTTGAAGGGGAACCCCCACCAAATTAAAAAAAAACACAGCATGGGAAGAGGACAGAGGAGAAGACTGGCTAAAGAGCAGAAGACACCGTGGAGAGGGAAAAGAACTGGCAGAAGAAAGGAGACCCCTCAGGAGAAAGAAGACCCTGCAAAAGAGCAGAAGAAAGAAGACGTCGGAAAGGGGAGAAGACACCGGAGACAATTTAATAAAAACTACTTTAAAAACCTGTGTAGTGTGTTTTTTTTATTTACATTTTCCTTTTAGGTGAATGGGTAGGGGTACAGTGTACCCCATACTCATTCACATAGGGTGGCGGGCCAGGATCCGGGGGCCCTCTTGTTAAAGGGGGCTTCCAGATTCTGATAAGCCCCCTGACCACAGAACCTGACAACCACCAAAAAGGGTTGTCGGGAAGAGGCCCTTGTCCTCATCAACATGGGGACAAGGTGCTTTGGGGTGGAGGCGTAGAGCCCCCACTGCCCAAAAGCACCCATACTCCCCATTTTGGCATGCGGCCTGGTATGGTCTGGGGGGGGGCTGCGTGCTCGGGTAGGGGTCTTGTATGGCTTTTGGGGGGGCCCTACACCATTTTTTCAGCGTGGGGGTTCCCCTTAAAATCCACACCAAACCACAGGGTATGGTATGGATCTATCTGGGGGAACGACCCTGCGCTGTTTTTTCGGTGTTCGGGGTTCCCCTTAAAATTCACACCAGACCGAAGGTCCTGGTATGCTCCTGGAGGGGGACCCCAATGCCGTTTTTTTTTTAATTTAAATTTGGCATGGAATTCCCTTTCAAAGATCCTCATAGCACAAGTCGCATTCCAAAGTCGGATCAGTTAAGGTGGCTTTCATAGGGAATCATTGTTTTTGTGACGTAATGCGACTTATGCTCCTAATGTCGGTCCAAGAATTAGACTAGTGTGAACCCAGCCTAAGGCCTTGTTTACACTGCTCCACTGTGGTTTCCCCATGGCCCAGTGTACTCGCGGTTTGGTAATTTCTGTGAAAGCGCACAAAAAACACCCCATCTAATGGAAGTCTATGGCAAAGAGCTGGTAACCCACACAAAAACCACGGGTTCACTGCGCTGCAGGAAAAAAGAAGCAGAGCAGTATGAAAGGGCCTAATATTTTGTCTCCAAACTTGACCTGGAATAAGTGTGTAGCTGGTGAAGTTTGCAATCCTGTTATGCATACATATTTTCCCCACCAGTGAATCAGGAGGAAAAGGAGTCAGAGATTCATCATTACAGCCAAGCAACTTATTGAAGCAAGTCAGGAATGGCCTCATACACATTTATCTCACTACAGGTAAATGGAAACATTTCTGCAATATAATGTCTTTTCATGGAGCAAGCTCTGAAAGAAGATAACGTTTTGCCATAAAATGCATAAATGTCTGACAAAGAAATCTAATGCATAATAAAAACTTGCATCTGTAATAACTTAAGGTACTTTTTTTGGCCATCCCTTAAAGTTTAACTCCAGGCCAATATAAATGATCAACTTTGTATTAATTACATTTATTTATTTAAATGCAAGCAGTGTTGGTACCTGAATCTGACTCAGTATCACCTCTTGCAAGTCTCATGTACAACAGAGCTCCCACTGCAAGAGGCAGCACAAGGAGACAGTTAAATGTGTGCAGTGCTCATGTGCCAACAAGTGATATGCTGGTGACAGAAAAAAAAAAAAGAGTGATTTATTGATGAACCTATAGGTCTACTGCTTCTCTATCACTTTCCAGTCACATGCTGTTACTTAATTGCCACCAAGAAAAAATTAAGTCACGTCCTCTGCCAGACAAAGCTGTGCTGTGAGGCAGAGCTGTGTAAAATTGAGAAGTTGATGGGCAAAAATACAAACCTTTTGGAAGGTAAAACAGCTCCCTTATATGTATACAATCTATGTAGTTAGCCATTTGCCCGGAGTTCAGCTTTAAACACCAAACTTTCTGCACCGATCGATGGGTAACACGGCACAACACTCTGCCAGTTCTGTGAGCAATGGATGTAAATCTATACCACTGCTTGTGTCATCCTCAGCCCATACTGTGATTTTGTTTTCCAAAATAATATTTTGGGTCTGTGCATTTTCCATTAACCGTACATGACATTGACCAAATGCAAATATTTACTGCAATTCTGGCTGGTGATTTTTTTTGGTCATTGTTTGAGAATGAATTAATCAGGGATAGAATTGTCCTAATTAATTTTTGTAAAAAATGCCAAGTTTTAGCAGTCTGCCTGACAGGCCATATAACTCTCCCCTCTTTTGGGTCACAGGGCAGTATGAATAAGGAATGTCTTTTGTGTGAAGGGGTATAATCTATCACGTGCTGACTCGTGACACCAGAAAGTACAGCAAAAAGAACAATCCTACAAGACCAGCCGAAACATAACACAAGAGCTTGCAATTATCTCTTCCAGAATGAGCCATTCCTGTGAACCGCTTGACACTGCCACTCAAAAGACCAGTCACGCTCATGAAGTCCGAGTCCTACAAAGAAAAAGATATAACAAATCTAGAACTTATTTTTTTATTTTGTTCTGGATAATCTGGACACAAACTGCCAGGAAAAAAATCAGGGGATAGAGACAATCATAAAACCTAGCAGGGTTTCTAAACCTCTTCCACTATCATAATTGTCTGGAAATCTACTTTAAACTGATAAGCACACATTTAAAGCCTTAGTTTTTTTTCTAATCAGCACAAGGGACACTACTTACATGTGATGCTTAGTGTCATTTGTGCCAGCTGTCATAGTGGTAATCTAAAGTTCTCTGCCCCTGTCCTATAACCCCCTCCCCACATACATGCACTCATAGAAGCTGTAATAGAACTTTCATAAATGAAAATTAATTAATGGAGGACAGACATATGAACAAAAGGTCTGCTATGGTACAGCTTGTATGAATAGAGGAAGGGAGGGGGGGCAGAAAGGGTAGGCATAGTTGGCCCTCTTCATGCGTGTCTAAGGTCCTACGGTGGCATTAGCTGCAGGATATGGAAGGGGGAAAAAGGGACACCGCATTAGGCAACATTGTAATCACAAGTGTACATTCAGCGCTGATCAAACAATCAATTAAAATATATATAAAGGCAGCTCAACACTAACCAGGCATAAATTCATAAAACCTTTAGCATAAATCTAATTAACAAATGTGATGCGCCTTTGTTGATGAAGAAAAATGATGGTCAAAAGCAATATGTATAATTGATAAAAGTATTATACAGCATAAGCTTGAGACAAAAACAGAAGAACAGCCACTATGCAGCAAGGTGAGTATCTATAACTCCTTGATTGTACAGTCCACCATTGATAACAGTGGCCCCTAACCTTATCAATTCAACTTCACAGAGGCCACAAAGCCTGTCACATCTGTCCACGTAAATTGGCTCAAAACAATCTTTGGATAACACAGGAAACAAATGACACCCACCGTGTGATCAGGTGAATCTCACTCACTCATCATTGCTTGTGCTATTCTGCACTTCTGTGAGGTCGAATTGATAAGGTGAGGGGCCACTGCTATCAATGGTGGACTGTACAATCAAGGAGCTATAGATACTCACCTTGCTGCATAGTGGCTGTTCTTCTGTTTTTTGTCTCAAGCTTATGCTGTATAATACTTATATCAATTATTCATATTGCTTTTGACCATCATTTTTCTTCATCAACAAAGGCGCTTCGCATTTGTTAATTAGCATTAGGCAACATCCCTTGTGCTGATCGTTTTTCATTTTACCTAAATTCTGCCAGGGATAATCTTATAGTGCAACTGTTAGCAAAGGAGCAATAACAAGCACCTGAGTAACAAATCCTTGGTGTTGGACATTAAACTTCTAAATTAGAACGAAAGGGAAAACTTTAGTTTTTGGAAGGAGTGAGGAAGGGATAACCCATTGGTACTTTTTGCCATCGGTGTCCAATTGGGGAGCTTACCTTCACTTCCTCTCCCATAGCCAAAACAGGAAACAAGAAGAAATCCCTCCAAGGTAAAGGAAATAAAAAGGTGGTCAGCAATGGCAGCCCCTATGACTGGTCTACTTCACATCAACTGTAAATGCTCAGAATGGTTGCACACTAGTACAAACTCTGATGTGTATAGCCGCCCATAATTGCAGACACAAGTAGGTGATCATATAATCTGCCATTTCTACCTCCTGTTTCATATTTCTTCCTCAGAGGAATAGAACAGCAGCTTACTGCAACCACCATGGGAGAAGCAGCACTGCAATTCCTATGCTAATAGAATATTACTGCTTTTATTTGTGAATATGAATTTCACTCACTTCATTATACCCACGTGGAACTTTGACAGCTTATTGCTCTTTTGTAATAACAGATCCAGGGATGTGACTGCCCAACTACAGTATACCCATACCCCTAGTCTACTGGGGAAAATGAAATGGTCTGCTAGTAACATGAATTGCTGAGAGTAAGAATTAAGCTGAAGACAGACTTATCATTCCATCCAAATACGTGTTCTGGTCATCAGCTTCTCTGTCAATATCCAATGCAAGCTAAAAAGCAATAGATACATTTTACATGATAATAACATGTCTGTGTGGGGATCCGCCCACATGGCTGCATCATTCATTCAGTTTCCTGTGAATGCATGAACTACAACTACTGTCAGCCATTGCTGTTAACAGCTTGTAGTTGTGGATGAGCTGGGAGGCCACTCATCAGCGACCTCACAGTCCATTCTGGGGCCCTGCAGCTTGTAAATTGTCAGCCCATATAGGAGGTATGGGCTGAAAGCTGCAGGCCTCATCTGCAAGAGTCTGGCATTGCACCTGTGATCTACCTTTCAGGGGTGCAATGCTTTCCAGGCTCCTTAGGCAAAAAATAAATGCACAATTTTTCCCTGCAAAAATATGTGCATTTATTATTTTTCCCAAAAGGTGAACTTAGCCTTTAAGCTAGTGGTAAAAGGGTATTTCACCCCTTGTTAAAAGGGTGGATAAAAATCAATGATATTTAAAATTAGAAAAAAAAAAATCAGATTTTTTCGATTTCAATCAAATTTAATTAATTAATTAAATAAAATGCTTTTGGAGTAAAAATCTATCTAAAAGATAGTTTTCTATTTAGGATACATAGTTTATTCAGGATGAAATGTAGCTTAGTTATACAGGATTCATTGAATGGTAAACTCATTCAATGAATCCAAGTCCTGCAAGCTGAGATAACATGCACTGCATTGATGCATTCACAAAATTTCACAGTAACCATGAGATAAAACAATGTTCAGGAATATTCCTTTATCCCATTGTTTTGCAAATCTATGTACACTACAAACTTTATGACGGAATCGGTCCAGATATTGCTGTTTTACTAGCCTGACAGCTTATTATTCTAAATAAGAAACCTTCATTTTGTTTGCAAATATTAAAGATTCCTACTACCAGCAAGGATAAGTCCTTACATTTAAAGAGCACCTGTCATATCAGATCCATCATGGCAGCGCCTGTTAGCGGGCATCCACTCACCTACTACCGCCACGTTCCTCACCTTGTTGTGTCACTGCCGCATCACCAGCTATACCATTAAAGTTAATGGTACTGTCGGGGAGTCAACAACAGGTCAGAGGAGTCGGCGCTGTGGGACAGAGATGACAGTTGCTCTTTAAAAATCATGATTTAAATCGACTTGATTTAAATCAAATCCACCCTGCTACAAAGCATCAAGATTGCTTTCTTCATCTGAAACCTCACTGGCTGCTGTATGTTTTATACTATTGTGGCAAATCAGTCCTATGGCTTGAATTTTTCAAATTAGTTCGTCGAGCTGTATGGTGCCAACAAATGCAGTGGAAATGATCTGAAATTCAAGTAGTGGGTAGCCTTGTTGGCAACACCTGGCTCAAAAAACTTCAACTGAAAAATTGAAAGAGCAGGGGGAAATAGTCAGCCGAACAGTGATTGCATATTATAATATCAAAGGAGATTCCTCCATACATGCTAAATCTAATGGATTTCTTTCATTCGCTTAACTTGCAGGCTGAAGAGAAATCTGTGAGTGTATGGTTAGCATTACTTTTAAGTATATAGTCCATTTTCTATACACTGTTCTTTAAGCACTTACAGATTTGAGCCTTGTTACTTTCGTAGAAAGATTTTCTGCAAGACGTTTGTTTTCTGCATCAAGCATCTCATCTACCGCCCCAGAACTTGAACCTATACAGAAGAAAGTCAAAATATAAAAATATCATTACAGGGAAACTGAAGATGGTAAAGAGATATTCTGATAAACAGGCATGAAATGTATGTAGGAAAAAAGGCATTTTTTTTCTGTTAAAGTGGTTGTTGAGGTAGAAGGATTTTGATCCTAATGCATTCTATGCATGAAGATAAAAAGCCTTCTGTGTTCAGCAGCCCCCCTCAGGCTCCCTAATGCTTAATGCCATCTCGATCCAGTGATGTTGCACGAGAGACTCGGCTGTACGGAAGCACTAAAGAGGAATCTGAGAAGGATACGGCTGCTCTGTGCAAAACCACTACATAGAGCAGGCAAGTATGACATTGTTGTTATTTTTAAAAAAGAAAAAAAACGAGACTTTACAATTACTTTAAATAATGGATAGAGTAAGGAAGGGTTATAACACCTGTCAGTTTTTTGCCATCTGTGTTCAATTGGGGACATTTCCTTTCACTTCCTGTCCCATAGCCAAAACAGAAACAAGAGGAAATCTAGAAATAGTGTCCTCATTGGAAGATTTCCCCTCCATTACTGGTTCTGATGACAACCCAAAGTTTAGGATTTTCTTTTACTCCCAATGGGAACAGTAAATGGGACAAATAGAGAGGGTGAATCCACTTAACAGGGACACAGACAGCAATAAAAACCCAACAGGTGTTCGAACCCTTATCCACTCTATTTACATATTGGCATGACAGAATGAAATCATAGACTCACTGAGATAACGAATTCACTTGTTTGGTAAATGTGAACTTAAGCCATTAGGGCTGTAAACTCCAGGCTTTTTAACCCCTTCCCGAATGATGGCTACAGCGTTGGCTTTCTTTGCCGGGAAGGTGCTTATTGACATCTTTCCACGATCGTGCTTCCCACGTGCCCCCTGCAGCGTGCTCTGTGAGCTGATCAGGGTAAAGGGCCAATCACAACGGCCCTATTCCATGTGATCATCTGTGTCCAATGACAGCTGATCACGGTTGTCAACACAAGCCGGTTATCACCTTTTTTTTTCCCTCACGCTGAGAGTGAGGAGAGAAGAGAGCCGATAATCAGCTTTTGTTAAAGGGACATTGACAATGATAATCAGGGCACTGATTTTCAGTGCAATCCCAACAGTGCCCACCAGTGTTGCCCATCAGTGCCGCCTATCAGAGCCCATCAGTGCTGCCTATCAGAGCCCATCAGTGCCGCCTATCAGAGCCCATCAGTGCCGCCTATCAGAGCCCATCAGTGCCGCCTATCAGAGCCGCCTATCAGAGCCTATCAGAGCCCATCAGAGCCGCCTATCAGAGCGCATCAGAGCCGCCTATCAGAGCCCATCAGTGCCGCCTTATCAGCGCACTTCAGTGAAGGAGAAAAAATGACCTGTTTACAAAAATTTTATAACAAGCTATAACATTTTTTTTTTTAATTATCGGTCTTTTTTTTATTTGTTTAGCAAAAAATAAAAAACCCAGTGGTGATTAAATACCAACAAAAGTAAGCTCTATTTGTGTGAAAAAAAATGATAAAACGTTCATATGGGTACAGTGCAGCAACTGTCATTCACAACACTGAAAGCTGAATAATTGGCGTTGGCAGGAATGGGGAGAAAGTGCCCAGTAGGCAAGTGGTTAAAGTGACCCGGTCAGTCTCTTGAAAAAAAAAAAAATGCAATAGAAAATCCTGTGTCTCTTACCTCCTCTATGTTTAAGCTCTGCTGTCTTCGCCAGACTCTTCAGCATTCAACATTTTAGGCAGTGTCCCCTCTCATACAAAGTGGTTCCTTCCTCTGACCCCTACGTAACCACAGAACACAACATCAACATAGGGGTTGGAGGATGGAATCACAGCACACAGCAAGGGTCCCTAAACCCCTGGAAATGTCAAATGCATAAGAGCCTAAAGGAGGCTGTAGAGCTTGAAGGCTCTATGCAGGGGCTGGAAACTGTCACAGACTTTTAGGAAACTGACAGGGTCACTTTTAGGCTGACTTATGCCCAATAAACATGACTGATAAACATGAAAAAAATGCAGCACACTTAATAATGTAGAGTGCAATAGAATTATCCTTTCTGGTG
>BLSH010060606.1:3821-18947 GCA_018402905.1 Glandirana rugosa
CCTTTTCCTTTATTCACATTATCCTATTTCCTTAGCACTTCTCTCTACCCTTATCCTTTTTTCACATGGACTACCTTTTCCTTCCAGGTTATTTTACTTCCTCCACGTTTGGCACGGGACTGTTTTAGACTTTTTCTATTTATTTGTTAGGATTGTTATTAGCCATTACTGATCTCTACTCGCTTGAAGATCTTCAGGCCCAAGACGACCAAGCCGGCTCGAAGCCCTGTTTCAGGCCAAAGCCCAGGCCTGTCTTGGGCTTGAAACAGGGCCTGGGGCTTGGGGTAACTTTAGTTACCCCTGTGCCTGAAAATCGACCTTCCAGGACTATTTTACAGCCATTTTTGTGCCTAAAAGTCCGTGTCCCCATTGATTTCAATGGGGTTCGGGGTCCGGGACAAAGTTCGGGTTCTGTCCGGACCCGAAACCGGACTTTGTCCCGAAGCTCGGCCGAACCAGCAGAACCCGGACTTCTAGAAGTTCGCTCATCTCTAGTCATTACCGATTATTGTTAGGATTGTTTATTTATCTTTTTCAGATTTTGTCAGGGCACGGTTTGCACCTCCTTCATTTTATTGGACCTTCCTTTTCCATCAGGTACACTTTTTTCCTATTCCCATCTCTCTTCACGATTCCTTTATCCTATTACACTTATTTCCTTTTCCTTGAATATTTTTATTCACTCACTCACCATTTACAGCATTTGGTCTTTTTCATCATTACTCATTGTATGCACTCTTTAATCTTTCCTATTTTCTGGGATGTTTGGGTCTTTATTTCACTGCCAGTCTTTCACTTATTCATACAATCCTATTCATCCCACAGACAACATCTCTGTAGCTATTCATTGGCCCTATTTTCACCATCCATATGGCCATCTCTGCTTCTTTTGGGGGACAGTCCTGTGCGCGGGTGTTGTTGGTGCAGTCCTCCATACCTCAGCTCCTGGGATGGACCCACTCGGCGACCCTTTTGGTGTCAAGATTGAATAGGTGAGCCTGCTATCCCATGTGATTTTCCTTGGATTATATCCAAGTTTAATGAAATTGTATTTACCCAATTCTTTTTTACAATTTTTCTTATATTTTTCATATATTCCCCTTTTTTTCTTTCTTTTTTCAGTCATTACCGATTATTGTTAGGATTTTTTATTTATCTTTTTCAGATAGTCTCAGCATCCGCTCCTGATGAGTAGGATATCATTCCACGAAACGCGTAGAGCTTTTATAGGATGCAGCTTTACAGATTCAATTATGGACTGAATTTCACCATATATCTATTTTATAGATGGTGAATGGGTTATAAAGTGATATATCATGTTTTTACTGTTGTATGTTTGATGTATTATATTCCATGGTTTCTGTAGAAACCTTATCTGGATTTACAATAATGTACTACATTGATATACCTAGACAGTCCATGATCAAATTGATGCAATAAATACATTGATACCTTTTATCCTTTGTGTTGATATCCTGCCTCATTTAAAGTCCCAAAAAATTCCTCCTCTTTTTTTGAATGAAATAGGGATGGAGCTGCACTACTATGTGCACCTCATCTAAAGTCCCACTTTTCTGAGTTGTATAAAAAATGTTTATTAGGGATGGAGGCAGTATCAACAGTTCTTTTAGTTTGTGACCAATATCAGGCACTTCTATGTGTGTTATTATGGGTGACATTGACCCCTACCCAGAATTCGATCTCTGATCTATTCAGAGTACAGTTCATTCTTTGTTTAATTTCTATATACATGTATGTGTCAACAATATATCATTTTGTTACTTTATCAATCGGGAACCTTTTTTCCATCTGCTCCCCATGCTCTGACATTCTGGGGGTTGACCTTTGGCCTATTACCCGGGAGCTGCGATGCGCAATAGTCGCCGCCCCCCCATGTCCTCGGTCCTGCCATTGGCAGGGAGGGATGGACGGGTGGATGTCCTCCTGTGCATCAGCGCCACGCATGTCAGGCCGCACATGTGACGTCACTGATGAGCATCACTGTTTTTGTGACGGCCCATTCCATCGTGGCTGACATCAGGGCGGGTTGGGTTTTGGCGTCAAATTTGGCGGCAAAAGTTTTCCCGCCATTTGTCATGCCAGCGTGACGCTGGTTGGAGGGCTGTGCTATTTAGCACCCGCGTTCGGGCTTCCCCATCAGGAGCAGTTTGGAGTGTCAGGGCACAGTTTGCACCTCCTTCATTTTATTGGACCTTCCTTTTCCATCAGGTACACTTTTTTCCTATTCCCATCTCTCTTCACGATTCCTTTATCCTATTACACTTATTTCCTTTTCCTTGAATATTTTTATTCACTCACTCACCATTTACAGCATTTGGTCTTTTTTATCATTACTCATTGTATGCACTCTTTAATCTTTCCTATTTTCTGGGATGTTTGGGTCTTTATTTCACTGCCAGTCTTTCACTTATTCATACAATCCTATTCATCCCACAGACAACATCTCTGTAGCTATTCATTGGCCCTATTTTCACCATCCATATGGCCATCTCTGCTTCTTTTGGGGGACAGTCCTGTGCGTGGGTGTTGTTGGTGCAGTCCTCCATACCTCAGCTCCTGGGATGGACCCACTCGGCGACCCTTTTGGTGTCAAGATTGAATAGGTGAGCCTGCTATCCCATGTGATTTTCCTTGGATTATATCCAAGTTTAATGAAATTGTATTTACCCAATTCTTTTTTACAATTTTTCTTATATTTTTCATATATTCCCCTTTTTTTCTTTCTTTTTTCAGTCATTACCGATTATTGTTAGGATTTTTTATTTATCTTTTTCAGATAGTCTCAGCATCCGCTCCTGATGAGTAGGATATCATTCCACGAAACGCGTAGAGCTTTTATAGGATGCAGCTTTACAGATTCAATTATGGACTGAATTTCACCATATATCTATTTTATAGATGGCGAATGGGTTATAAAGTGATATATCATGTTTTTACTGTTGTATGTTTGATGTATTATATTCCATGGTTTCTGTAGAAACCTTATCTGGATTTACAATAATGTACTACTTTGATATACCTAGACAGTCCATGATCAAATTGATGCAATAAATACATTGATACCTTTTATCCTTTGTGTTGATATCCTGCCTCATTTAAAGTCCCAAAGAAATTCCTCCTCTTTTTTTGAATCAAATAGGGATGGAGCTGCACTACTATGTGCACCTCATCTAAAGTCCCACTTTTCTGGGTTGTATAAAAAATGTTTATTAGGGATGGAGGCAGTATCAACAGTTCTTTTAGTTTGTGACCAATATCAGGCACTTCTATGTGTGTTATCATGGGTGACCCCTACCCAGAATTCGATCTCTGATCTATTCAGAGTACAGTTCATTCTTTGTTTAATTTCTATATACATGTATGTGTCAACAATATATCATTTTGTTACTTTATCAATCGGGAACCTTTTTTCCATCTGCTCCCCATGCTCTGACATTCTGGGGGTTGACCTTTGGCCTATTACCCGGGAGCTGCGATGCGCAATAGTCGCCGCCCCCCCAGGTCCTCGGTCCTGCCATTGGAAGGGAGGGCTGGACGGGTGGATGTTCTCCTGCGCATCAGCGCCACGCATGTCAGGTCGCACATGTGACGTCACTGATGAGCGTCACTGTTTTTGTGGTGGCCCATTCCATCATGGCTGACATCAGGGCGGGTTGGGTTTTGGCGCCAAATTTGGCGGCAGAGGTTTTCCCGCCGTTTGTCATGCCAGCGTGACGCTGGTTGGAGGGCTGTGCTATTTAGCACCCGCGTTCGGGCTTCCCCATCAGGAGCAGTTGGGAGTGTCAGGGCACGGTTTGCACCTCCTTCATTTTATTGGACCTTCCTTTTCCATCAGGTACACTTTTTTCCTATTCCCATCTCTCTTCACGATTCCTTTACCCTATTACACTTATTTCCTTTTCCTTGAATATTTTTATTCACTCACTCACCATTTACAGCACTTGGTCTTTTTCATCATCACTCATTGTATGCACTCTTTAATCTTTCCTATTTTCTGGGACGTTTGGGTCTTTATTTCACTGCCAGTCTTTCAATTATTCATACAATCCTATTCATCCCACAGACAATATCTCTGTAGCTATTCATTGGCCCTATTTTCACCATCCATATGACCATCTCTGCTTCTTTTAGGGGACAGTCCTGTGCGCGGGTGTTGTTGGTGCAGTCCCCCATACCTCAGCTCCTGGGATGGACCCACTCAGCGACCCTTTTGGTGTCAAGATTGAATAGGTGAGCCTGCTATCCCATGCGATTTTTCTTGGATTATATCCAAGTTTAATGAAATTGTATTTACCCAATTCTTTTTTACAATTTTTCTTATATTTTTCATATATTCCCCTTTTTTTCTTTCTTTTTTCAGTCATTACCGATTATTGTTAGGATTTTTTATTTATCTTTTTCAGATAGCCTCAGCATCCACTCCTGATGAGTAGGATATCATTGCACGAAACGCGTAGAGCTTTTATAGGATGCAGCTTTACAGATTCATTTATGGACTGAATTTCACCATATATCTATTTTATAGATGGTGAATGGGCTATAAAGTGATATATCATGTTTTTATTGTTGTATGTTTGATGTATTATATTCCATGGTTTCTGTAGAAACCTTATCTGGATTTACAATAATGTACTACTTTGATATACCTGGACAGTCCATGATCAAATTGATACAATAAATACATTGATACCTTTTATCCTTTGTGTTGATATCCTGCCTCAATTAAAGTCCCAAAAAATTCCTCCTCTTTTTTAAAATGTATTTAGTTATATGCTAATGACAATATTTTGTCACTGAACCGATGCAATTGTTATAAAAAAAAGTTTTTTTTTCAATAAAAATTACAATTATAAAAAAAGAATTGACATTTAAAAACATAATATTTTTTTTTAACCACTTCAGTCCCGGAAGGATTTACCACTGTAGGACTAGAGCACTTTTTGCAATTCGGCACTGAGTCGCTTTAGCTGACAATTGCGCAGTCGTGCAACATTGTATCCAAACGAAAATTGAGTCCTTTTTTCCCCACAAATAGAGCTTTCTTTTGGTGGTATTTGGTCACCTCTGCGTCATTTCTGATCACTGCTATAAACAAAAAAATAGTGACAATTTTGCAAAAAAAACAATATTTCTTGCTTTGTGCTATAACACAAATCCAAAAAAAAAATAAAAAAACAAATGTATTCATCAGTTTTGGCCGATTTATATTCTTCCTCATATTTTTGGTAAACAAAATCGCAATCTGCATCTATTGATTGGTTTGTGCAAAAGTTGCCACATTTACAAACCATGAGAATTTATTTCTGGCGTTTTTACATTTTTTTTTTTTTTAGTAATGGCGGCAATCTGCAATTTTTATTGGGACTGCGATATTGGGGCAGACATGTCGGACATTTTTGACACTTTTTTGGGACCAATGACATTTATACAGTGAAATGTAAATATCCACTGATTACTGTATAAATGGCATTAACATTGAAGGGGTTAACCTGCAGGGGGAGATCTAGGGGTTAACTGTGTTCCCTAGGCGTGTTCTAACTGTGTGGGGGCTGGGCTGTCAGGGGCATAAGAGATCTAACTGATCCCAGTGACAGGAATCAGTAGATCTCTTACATGCCGCCTGTCAGAACGGGGAACCGCCATGTTAACTTCGGTGGTTCCCCATTCTTTCCCTCTGGCAGCTCATCGCAGCTCGACGCCGGACATTGGGTCCACCCGAGCCGCGGGCACACTCCTCCAGAGCGCGGTGGGCATGAGCGCACGCCCCCGGCAGCATGCTCACGCCCCCTTGCTGCCTGTCCGTAAATCACTGTCTATTTACGGCGATTCGCGAGACAGCTCCACACTGCCGCAGTAAATATACTGCGCGCGATGTGGAAGTGGTTAACAACATTGTTATGCGTCCTAAAGTCCCGTACACATGGGCAGAATGTCAGGAGACATTTGTCAGTTCAAAAAAAAAATGGCCTGATATTCTGCTCGTGTGTATGTTGGTTTGTCCGACAGAAGCAAGCCATTCTGCCGGCTTCTGGGGGATGTGCATGCTGGAAAACCAGCAGCCGACTGACTGCCAATCTGCGCTTTCAGCCAATGGAAAAGAACAATGATCAATGTGTTTTGGTGGGGCCGCCCCCCCTATCAGAGCACAACAGCTCAGGGGGGGAGGTCGCTGTACTAACCTTGCATGGTTATTACATTGTCTCCAACTGGAGCTGGCAGTTTTATTCTGTTCAAATCGCTGGGTTGAACGAAAAAAAATGAATAATGTGTACCCAGCTTTATTCTGAAGTTGAATTGTCACATTACTATGTCCCCCATATGTTACACAGTACTAAGCAGTAAATGAATATGTTATTCTGGACAAAGTATACAGACTCCATAACAATGAAAAAAAAAAAACTAGTGATAAACTCCACCCATTGATAATGTAAACTGGATTTAAGCCAGTGTTTACCCTTATAAAACATTGGCTTGAGATTAGCACTAGGGAGATTCCTTTTCAAATATCCCTCAAGTGTGAACTCTAATTTTTGGTCAAAATGAAGTTTCAGATCACTTTATGGATTTCGATTTTGCACAGTCATTCCTCAATAAGTACAGGTATGTCAAACCATTTAATTAATCAAGCTGCAAAAGTACTTTGGGTGTGGTAATCTGTCTAATACAATACAATAATATTACAGATATGACTGAATGATATTACTTAACAGGCAATTTTTAACATGTATTGTAAGTCCTATTGAAACTTTACCAATCAGGTCTAAATATTTTAACACATTAGCATTTATATTGTATGTGTCCACTATTTTGGTGGTGATGACATTCCATATTATGATTGAGTAGGCAAAATGACATTACTGTATTACTGTACTATAGGTTTTTTTTCTGTGTTATATACAGTAAGACAAATATTACACTAAAGAAAAAAAACAACTAATAGTTTTTTATTTGTAGCTGAATACACATTTCCCCTTATTTTTATTTGGCAAAAGCATTTTGGAAGAATCTAAATGCACAAAAGTTGTATTTTACCCATCATAATGATATCCCTAATTAAACAATGAAATGTTTTATGCTTGCTTTTATATGAAAAGTGTCTTGCCAATAATTAGGTTGAGCTGATTAAGATTGTGCCAAAAGTTAAATTTATTATTTTAAGAAGGCATGCCAAAGAGTGGCATAACAATGAAGTATATGTATAAATAATGTTTTAATGTGAAGGAAATGTGGAACAGGTCATGTTATATGTGGATAATTTGTGACGGTATTTACAGCACTTCTAGGGACATATCAGTCTCTGTGCTTGTATACCATACATAGTTCAGTACCCTAAGCAATAAATTAGCAACAATTAGTACCATGGAGCAACAAATCTAAATGTATGTTTATTTAATCTGTCTGCACTAAATGAATCAATGTTAAGTAGATGCTATGGCCTGCTATATATTATTGCACTTTGCACTTAGCATTTTGTCATTTTATGAGGCCAACACAAAGTAGCACATAATTGTGACGTGGAAGGAAAATGATAAATGGTTTTCAAATTTTTTTACAAATAAGTATCTGAAAAGTGTAGCATGCATTTGTATTCAGCCCCCCCAGTTAATACTTTGTAGAACCCCTATTCACTACAATTACAGCTGCAAGTCTTTTAGAGGGATGTCTCTACCAGCTTTTCACATCTAGGGAGTGAAATTTGAGCCCATTCTTTTTTGCAAAATAGCTCAAGCTCTATCAGATTGGATGGAGAGTGTCTGTGAACCGCAGTTTTCAAGTCTTGCCACAGATTCTCAATTGGATTTAGGTCTGGACTTTCAATGGGCAAATTCTAACATGAATATGCTTTGATCTGAATCATTCCATTGTAGCTCTGACTGTATGTTTTGGGTCCTTGTTCTGCTGGAAGGTGAACCTCCATCCCATTCTCAAGTCTTTTGCAGACTTAAACTGGTTTTCTTCTAATATTGTGCTGTATTTGGCTCCACCCATCTTCCCATCAACTCTGACCAGCTTTCCTGTCCCTGCTGAAGAAAAGCATCCCCACAACATGATGCTGCTACCACAATGTTTCACGGTGGGCATGGTCTCTTCAGGGTGATATGCAATGTTAGTTTTCCACCACACAAAGGGGTTGATTTACTAAAGCTGGAGAGTGCAAAAACCAGTGCAGCTGTGCATGCTAGTCAATCAGCTTCTAACCTCAGCTTGTTCAATCAAGCTTTGACAATAAAACCTTGAAGCTGATTGGTTTCTGTGTGGAGCTGCACCAAATTTTGCACTTTCAAGCTTTAGTAAATCAACCCCATAGAGTTTTGCTTTTAGGCCAAAATTTCAATTTTGATCTCATCTGACCAGAGCACCTTCCTCCAAATATTTGCTGTTTCCCCCATATGGTTTCTCGCAAACTGCAAACAGGACTTCTGATGGCTTTCTTCCAACAATGGCTTTCTTCTTGACACTTGGAATGCACGATTAATAGTTTTCCTGTGGACAGATTCTCCCACCTGTATTGTGGATCTCTGCAGCTCATCCAGAGTTACCATGAGCCTCTTGGCTGCTTCTCTTAATAATGCTCTCGTTGCCTGGCATGTCAGTTTAGATGGACAGCCATGTCTTGGTAGATTTGCAGTTGTGCCATACTCTTTCCATTTTCTGATGATGGACTGAACAGTGCTCCATGAAATGTTCAAAGCTTGGGATATTTTTTTTTTAACATAACCCTGCTTTAAACATATCCACAACTTTATCCCTGAGCTGTCTGGTGTGTTCCTTGGCCTTCACTATGCTGTTTGTTCACCAAGGTTCTCTAACAAACCTCTGAGGACTTCACAGAAGAGCTGTATTTATACTGAGATTAATTTACATACAGGTGGATTCTATTTACTAATTAGGTAACTTCTGAAGGCAATTGGTTCCCCTAGATTTTAGTTAAGGGTATCAGAGTAAAGGGATCTGGATACAAATGCATGCCACACTTTTCAGATATTTTTTGTAAAAAATTTTGAAAACCATTTATCATTTTCCTTCCACTTCACCATTATGTGCCACTTTGTGTTGGTCTAACACATAAAATTCCAATAACATACATTTACGTTTTTGGTTGTAACATGTCAAAATTTCAAGGGGTATGAATACTTAATAATAATAATAATAATTCAAGGCACTGTATCTTGGAAACTGAAGGAGTTTGTTCCTGGACATCAAGCTAGTGATGATATCTGAAAGGCTTTTTACCCTTTTCAGTTCTAGCATAAACATAAAATCTCTGGTTTCTTTTATCTCTTGATATCTACAAAGCATTTGATCCCCTCCCTTTTTATCCGGACATAGAACCCTTGGAAATGGCGATCGGTGACAATCCTAACATCACTGGAGTCTCAAACACTGACCTTCATTATAAAGTTAACCTCCTCCTGAACCCCTCTAAGCCATTTATCCTCCTTCTGGATCTTCATCAAGCCCTTGACCAGTTTGCTTCTCTTTAGGGTCTTACACTCATTAAGACTCAGTCTAAAACCCTGAACATTACACTTTTCGGTTAAATGATTTCCAAATCCAGTCCCACTTCCCATGCCACTGGATGTCTCCATCATTGGACTATCGGGGTATGAAACTTACTCCTCATTACACCTCACTTTTTTTCTGCAAACTTTTATCCTTTGCTGAGATCCTTGACTACGCTTCCACAATGTTGGAAATTCCTGTCCCTCTAGTAGATAGACCATGTAAATGCTGTAAAAAATGTCCTTCTTCCAACAGCAAAACATTAATTGTGCATCTTACCAATGATGGTGGTGAACTGAACATACATAGGTTTGTTTCAAGTAGGATTTAGGTGAACCTGGCTAAAGTTTATGTGCCAAACCTGAACTCTATTGAAGTCAATGGGAGCCACATGTTCATAAACAGTTTTGGCTGATTTTTTGTCAAAATAGGCAAGGGACTGGGATGCTGGATTGGGTACCAAAGTGAAAAAAAAAAGGATTTGGCCGGGAGCAGAGATTTTAGTAATACTTAACATGAAACATTAACCACTTCAGCTCCGGAAGGTTTACCCCCTTCATGACCAGGCCATTTTTTGCGATACGGCACTGCGATATTTTAACTGACAATTGCGTGGTCAATTGCGTGCGATGCTGTACCCAAATAAAATTGATGTCCTTTTTTCCTACAAATAGAGCTTTATTTAGGTGGTATTTGATTACCTCTGCATTTTTTTCTTTTTTTTTTGCGCTATAAACAAAAAAACACTGACAATTTTGAAACTATATTCTTTAATTTCTGCTATAAAACACACCCAATAAAAAATCGAATTTTTTCATCAGTGTAGGCCAATATGTATTCTGCTACATGTTTATGGTAAAAAAATTCCAGTAAGAGTGTATTGATTGGTTTGCGCAACAGTTATAGCATCTACAAACTATGAAATATTTTTATGGAACTTTTATTTATTTATTTATTTTTACTACGAATTGGACAGAAAACATGGACTTTGCAAGCATGCGTAACAATAAAACAATACTTTATTTGTTACAAAAAGGGTCCAAAGGCCTTATCCAGAATTATGTATAAATACTCTTAATTTAAAGCCAAACATAAATGAATCAGACACAATAGACATGACATGCTCCATTGCACTAATCTCCTCTAGACGTACACCAACCCAAGGTGGGTGGAATCGAAGAGGGGAGAGAGTGCACCTGCACACAATAATTTAACAGCCTGGGGTGAAACCCGTTGATAATGGTGATCAAACAGCAATGCAACACTAAAGGTGTACCGTGTATACAAAAATAGAAAAGGGAGTATGTAGGGCTTCAAACCACCAGGACATAAAAGCTTAGGGAGGCTCTACTAGTTTTGCGCTGTAGATATGTGCTTCATCCGGAGCACTCAGTAGCAATCTATTGGAATAAACACAGGCATGTCAGTACACGAAGGTGTCCGTTTATAAAGCAGTGTAAAAAATCCACTGCACAGTTCTCTGACATTCACAGAGGAGATCGTTCTCCCCTGTGTGCCTGTTTATTAAGCGGTGTAGATCACTTCACAGTTTGTGAAGTGAAGTGATCTACAAACGCTTTAAACTGTGGAGAACGCCCTCATCTCGTGAGACATTACGAGATTATGGCCCCAAAATTCACAGAAACTCAGAGATGTCAGTTTATTAAGCAGTGATAAATTATCACTGCTCAGTAACGGACATTCTCCGAGGAGCCCGCCCAAACAGTTAATAAAATAATTTGCCCCCCTACACTATATATGTAAATATAAAAACATACACACCTTATATATACATATATATACACATACATTATATATACACGTATATACACACATACTTCATATACATGTATGTACATATATACACATATACAGGGCAGGGAGACATGGCTAATGTGTTGGGGGGTGTGAACGAGGCAGGAGGAAGTCTCTAATCTTCCTCCTTCCCCAGGATTTCCTCTTCACCCCCCCGGTTCTCCAACTCGGAGCTGGTGAATCGGGGAGGGTGAATTCTGACTGAGATCACCAGTGAAGTGCGGAGATCGCAGCTTCATAAACTGACTATTTCTGTGTCAGTGAATGACAGTTGGAGATGTGCAGAGATAATCAGTGGAGAACAGCTTCTCTCCCCATTATCTCTGCTTTATAAACCGAAAATGAACTGTGATCAGCCGTGATCCTTGGGATCACGGCTGATCACAGTTTTATAAAAGGACACCTTAGTACATAAGATAGAATAAAATCAACAATTTTTATTATTATAGAGTACATTTTGTAACAAATTTGTAAGTGATAACTGAGATCACATACATAATAAATATGAATCAGTATTAGATCAATTGCAGCACAAGTCCCCAAATGATCCAGATGGAAATCAAGGATAGGCTCTGGGAGTGGAGGCTCCCAGGGCACACCACACGACGGGAGTCATGCACAGGCAAGCATGGGGATCTGCACACAATTTGGATATTGATAAAATCGATAGTTGACAAAAATTCTAATATAAGCGTGTGTAAATACATAAAGCATGTATACTGGGGGTATACAAAAGATACCCCGTGTTACAGAGTCGTACCTGGGAAAGTACCCCGGCGACTCTTTAATTGATATGATTTGATAGACATCATAATAAGGAGTCCCATAATGGGACAAAGGGGACACAAAACATAGCATGATAGTATTTGCCTGAATCAGCAATCAGCGCCAGGTATGTATAAGAGGTAGGGAGTGGAGATATATAGAGTATTGTCCCCAGGCACAAGATAGATGGAGCCCACACTAGTTATATGAGCTAGGAAAACTGCACTTGCTTCAACCAGAAGTCAGACAACAGTCCATGTGAGTCAGTGAATGGCGCCTGGAAAGTCAAAATGTATGCAAATCAACACAAAAGATCGTGGTCTCTATAGATAAGTTGCCCTGAATGGACATGGGTTTTACCTTGGTACATGGGGTAAATACACCTTGTGCCTGATAGGGCACCAGCTGTGATGAGGAGCGTGCGGCTGCCTGCAGTGCCTGGGAAGGACTGCCACTATTTAAGTGTTCAGCTCCCAATCGGTATCGTCAGATGGAGCACAGAAAGTGAAGTGGCGGTGGCTGTGTGAGGCCGGTCTAAATGTCTATTGTGCACAAGGTACGGACAAGTCTTGTGGGATCCATGCCTGGTTCATTTTAATAAAGGTTAACTTGTCCACATTGGCTGTGGACAGGCGGCTGCGCTTGTCTGTGATAACGCCCCCTGACCTACTAAACACACATTCAGACAATACGATGGCTGCAGGGCAGGCCAGCACCTCCAAGGCATAAAGAGCAAGCTCAGGCCATGTGGCCAATTTGGAGATGCACAAGTTGAATGGGGCAAACCCATCAGTCAGTACGTGTAGGCGTGTGCACACGTACTGTTCCACCATGTTGCTGAAATGCTGCCTCCTGCTAAGACGTTGCCTATCAGCTGGTGGTGCTGTTTGTGGTGGCGTGCTGCTGACAAAGCTTTTCCACATTTCGGCCCTGCTAACCCTGCCTTCTGAGGTGCTGGCAGTGCCACAGCTGCGTTGGCAACCTCTTCGTCCTCCTCCTCTGCCTTCGCACTGTGCTTCCACTGAGACCCGGTGTCATTTGGGAATGCCCTCAGCAGCGGGTCTACTAGAGTGCGCTTGTAGTTGTGCATCTTCCGATCATGCTCCAGTGAGGGAATTAAGGACAGCACGTTGTCCTTGTAACGGGGATCCAGCAGGGTGGCCACCCAGTAATCAGCACAAGTTAAAATGTGGGCAACTCGGTTGTCGTTGAGCAGACACTGCAGCATGTAGTCGCTCATGTGTGCCAGGCTGCCCAGAGGCAAAGACAAGCTGTCCTCTGTGGGAGGTGTATAATCTGTGTCCTCCGTATCCCCCCAGACACGTTCCAGTGATGCCCACGAGCTGGGTGCCACCATGCTGTGAAAATGGTCCCTCCTCCTCCTCATCATCATCCTCTTCCTCCTCATCCTCCAGAACTGTCCCCTGGCTTGAAAATTTTTGACCTGGCCTATGCTGGTGCAGGAACCCACCCTCCGAGCTACTTGTGAATGACTGGCCTGATAACTATGGAAATGACCCCTCTTCCTCCTCCTCCTCCTGTGCCACATCCTCTTCCATCATCGCCCGAAGTGTTTTTTCAAGGAGACATAGAAGTGGGATAGTAACGCTGAGAACAGCGTCATCGATAAACTCTCCCTCAGAGCACCAACAGGAACCTCTCCCTAATGCAGTAGTAGACGGTTTTAGAACAATAAACTCTCCCTCAGAGCACCAACAGGAACCTGTCCCTAATGCAGTAGTAGATGGTTTTAGAATGATAATCTCTCCGTCAGAGCACCAACAGGATCCTGTCCCTAATGCAGTAGTAGATGGTTTTAGAATGATAATCTCTCCCTCAGAGCACCAACAGGAACCTAACCCTATGCAGTAGTAAATGGTTTTAGAATGATAATCTCTCCCTCAGAGCACCAACAGGAACCTTTCCCTAATGCAGTGGTAGATGATTTTAGAATGATAATCTCTCCCTCAGAGCACCATCAGGAAGCTGTCCCTAATGCAGTAGTAGATGGTTTTAGAATGATAATCTCTTCCTCAGAGCACCAACAGGAAATTGTCCCTAATGCAGTAGTATATGGTTTTAAAATGATAATCTCTCCCTCAGAGCACCTACAGGAATGTCTCCCTAATGCACTATAAGATGGTTCTGAACGCTAATGTCTCCCTCACAGCATAGACAGGAACGTCTCCCTAATGCATTATAAGATGGTTCTGAACGCTAATGTCTCCCTCACAGGACCGCAATGAAGGTCTCCCTAATGCGGTCTGAGATGGTTGTGAACGCTAATCATTCCCTCAGAGCACCGCCATGAAGCTCTCCCTACCCCAGTCTGAGACAATCTGACACGCGGCGCTACGTGACTCCAGCCTCATATAGAGGCTGGGTCACATGATGCACTGGCCAATCACAGCCATGCCATTAGTAGGCATGGCTGTGATGGCTTCTAAGGGCAAACTAGTGAAAAGCTTGTTGATTGGCTGCCCAGCAGCTATAGAAAAGGCGCCAAAAATACCCGAATACCGAACCCGATCCCGGACTTTTTTTTTAATGTCTGGGATCGGGTTCGGGGCACGGACACCCCAAAGTCCGGTACGGACCCGAACTTTACAGTCCAGATTCGCTCAACTCTAGACAGGAGCTTAGAATCACTGCCCTAAATAAAACAACCAAAAACCAGTGCCGGCCTGTTCTGTGACTCCAGATAAGTGAGATATGGTGTGATTGAGGGCAGCAGAAAGGTGAACCACAATTACCAGCCACCCCTGAAGGGGCACATGGCTACATATATGTCTGGCATCTGCAGCTTTACTTACTTTCTTTGATGCACACCAGCAGGAGTTTCAGAAGGTCAGAAGATAACTGATATCTGTAATTTTTTTGCCTTTTATTTTGACTGCCTAACATCACACATTACACTTGGAAGATGGGAAACTGTATGCGGTCAGTCGGTTAACATGCTGACAACTATTAGACTTCGAGAGACCTATGACCTTCTGATTGTGACCGATGGTGGCTCCTATA
>BLSH010060606.1:18957-32797 GCA_018402905.1 Glandirana rugosa
CTCCTACTTGGCACAAGTGTCGTCCCACCGTGGGTTGCTTCGAGCACCCGTAGTGACCTCGCACCGACCCCCCTATGCCTCCTGTGTCTACTATGTAGAGGGTGTCTCCTGTCGAACAGAAACGGAGACACGACGGACTGTGTGTACTCGCTGATGTACGACGTCACGGACGAGTTTCTGTCGGCTCAACGGGTGTAAAATTGAACACGACTAATGACCCACCGGTGGGACGACCTAGGGGTCATGTTCCTGTTGCACGGCAGGAATTGAGGGAGTGACCTCGCACTAGTCTTCTACGCGCTGATGTTCGCGTGCTGCTGACAAAGCTTTTCCACATTTCGGCCATGCTAACCCTGCCTTCTGAGGTGCTGGCAGTGCCACAGCTGCGTTGGTGACCTCTTCCTCCTCCTCCTCCTCTGCTTTCGCCTTGTGCTTCCACTGAGCCCCCGGTGTCATTTGGGAATGCCCTCAGCAGCACGTCTACCAGAGTGCGCTTGTAGTCGCGCATCTTCTGATCACGCTCCAGTGAGGGAGTTAAGGACGGCACGTTGTCCTTGTACTGGGGATCCAGCAGGGTGGCCACCCAGTAATCAGCACAAGTTAAAATGTGGGCAACTCGGCTGTCTTTGAGCAGGCACTGCAGCATGTAGTCGCTCATGTGTGTCAGGCAGCACAGAGGCAAAGACAAGCTGTCCTCTGTGGGAGATGTATCATCTGTGTCCTCCGTATCCCCCCAGCCACGCTCCAGTGATGCCCACGAGCTTCGTTGGGTGCCACCCTGCTGTGAACACGGTTCATCCTCCTCCACCTCCTCCTTCTCCTCCTCATCCTCCAGAACTGTCCCCTGGCTTGAACATGTTTGACCTGGCCTATGCTGGTGCAGGAACCCACCCTCCGAGCCACTTGTGAATGACTGGCCTGATAAGCATGTAAATGACCCCTCTTCCTCCTCCTCCTGTGCCACATCCTCTTCCATCATCGCCCAAAGTGTTTTTTCAAGGAGACATAGAAGTGGGATAGTAACGCTGAGAACAGCGTCATCGGCGCTGGCCATGTTAGTGGAGTACTTGAAACACTGCAATATGGTACACAGGTCTCGCATGGAGGCCCACTCATTGGTGGTGAAGTGGTGCTGTTCCGCAGAGCGACTGAACCATGCGTGCTGCAGCTGAAACTCCACTATTGCCTGCTTCTGCTCGCACAGTCTCTCCAGCATGTGCAAGGTGGAGTTCCAACTTGTGGGCACATTGCATAGGAGGCAGTGAGTGGGAAGGCCGAAGTTCCGCTGCAGCCCAGACAGGCGAGCAGCAGCAGGGTGAGAACGCTGAAAGCGCGCACAGATGGCCCGCACTTTCTGCAGCAGCTCTGACATATCCGGGTAGTTTTTTTAGAAATTTCTGCACCACCAAATTCAGCACATGCGCCAGGCAAGGGATGTGCGTCAAATCGGCTAGGCCCAGAGCTTCTACGAGATTTCACCCATTATCGCACACCACCAGACCTGGCTTGAGGCTCAGTGGCAACAACCACTCATTGGTCTGTTGTTCAATACCCATCCACAGCTCCTGCGCAGTGTGGGGTTTATCCCGCAAACACATCAGTTTTAAAACAGCCTGCTGTCATTTACCCCTGGATGTGCTGAAGTTGGTGGTGAAGGTGTTATGCTGAGCGGATGAGGAGGTGGAAGAGGAGGAGGAGGAGGAAGCGCAGTAGGAGGAGGCAACAGGAGGCAAAGAGAAATGCCCTGCAATCCTGGGTGGCGGAAGGACATGCGCCAAACGGCTAGCCGCCTCAGGCCCACCACTACATTTGCCCAGTGTGCAGCTAGCGAGATATAGCGTTCCTGCCCGTGCTTACTGGTCCACGTATCAGTGGTTATGTGGACCTTGCCACAGATGGCGTTGCGCAGTGCAAACTTGATCTCGTCCCCGGCTTGTTTGTGCAGGGAAGGGATGGTTCGCCTGGAAAAGTAGTGGCGGCTGGGAACCAGGTCATGTGGGACAGCCATCGCCATCAGGTTATTAAAACTGTCCGTATCCACCAGACGGAATGACTGCATTTCAAAGACCAGTAATTTTGAAATGCTGGCAATTAGGGCCAGGGATCGTGAGTGGGTAGGGGGATACTTCCTCTTTTTCTTCAGTGTTTGGGAGATGGAGAGATGTAAGCTTCCGTGGGACCATGTGGAAATGCTTGGGGATGGTGGCGGACATGGTGGCATTGCTGTCACATCGTCTGTTTGCTGGGTGGCAGGTGACACTGGCACTGTAGAGGTGGAGGAAGAGGACCGAGGCCGAGACCTTTCTTGGATTTTGAGGTACTTATTCCACTGCAGCTCGTGCTTTGCATTTAGATGCCTGGTCATGGAGGTTGTGCTAAGGTTTAGAACATTTGTGCCTCGCTTCAACCTCTCATTGCACAGTGTGCAAACCACTTGTGTCTTGTAGACAGCACATTGTCTGAAGAACTGGGGAACACCTTTGAGCTGCCTTTGGTGTGCTAGGACCCTGGGTGCGGTGGGTAGTAGCAGGCCTACTGTCTAGGGGACACTCGCTCTGCTTTTGCAACCTGCTTCCTCTTTTGCTGTGCTGGTGCCTCTGTGCGACCAACACCTCTTCCTCCAAACTGCACACGTCACTCACATGACCTTCATTCCATGTGGGGTCTAGGACCTCATCCGCCCACCCTTCACCACTGCCCTTCTTGTCAGTCTGCGCACTGAGGAAAGCCGCAGCAGTTGGCACCTGTGTTTCGTCATCATCGTCACAGACGTGCTGCTGTGGTGTTTCCATGTCCTCATCCTAAACCAGAAGTGTTTGGGCATCAGTGCACTCAATGTCTTCCACTTCTGGGCAAGGGCTATGTGGATGGCCCACGGAAAACACAGCAGCAGAGTCATCAAAAAGCATAAGAGACTGCTGCATGACGTGGGGCTCAAACTGCTTGGCTGATTTACAAGGGGCTGAGGTGAAAGACAGATGGCCATGGGGTTCAGGTGTCAACTCTGAGCTTTCATCAAGGGACCGGGTGGGAGACAATGTGAACAATAAACTCTCCTTCAAACAATAACCTGGCCCTATTGCAGTAGTAGTTGTTTTTAGAACGATAAACTCTCCCTCAAAGCACCAACAGGAACAAGGCCCTAATGCAGTAGTAGTTGTTTTTAGAACGATAAACTCTCCCTCAAAGCACCAACAGGAAAAAGGCCCTATTGCGGTAGTAGTTGTTTTTAGAACGATAAACTCTCTCTCAAAGCACCAAAAGGAACAAGGCCCTAATGCAGTTGTAGTTGTTTTTAGAACGATAAACTCTCCATCAGAGCACCAACCGGAACCTGTCCCTATTGCAGTAGTAGTTGTTTGTAGAATGATAAACTCTCCTTCAAAGCACCAACAGGAACAAGGCCCTATTGCAGTAGTAGTTGTTTTTAGAACGATAAACTCTCCCTCAGAGCACCAACAGGAACCTGGCCCTAATGCAGTTGTAGTTGTTTTTAGAACAATAAACTGTCCCTCAGAGCACCAACAGGAACCTGGTCCTAATGCAGTTTTAGTTGTTTTTAGAACAATAAACTGTCCCTCAGAGCATCAACAGGAACCTGTCCCTAATGCAGTTGTAGTATTTTTTAGAACGATAAACTCTCCCTCAAAGCACCAAAAGGAACCTGGTCCTAATGCAGTAGTAGTTGTTTTTACAATGATAAACTCTCCCTCAAAGCACAAACAGGAACAACGCCCTATTGCAGTAGTGATTGTTTTAGAACGATAAACTCTCTCTCAGAGCACAAACAGGAACCTGGCACTAATGCAGTTGCAGTTGTTTTTAGAATGATAAACTCTCCCTCAAAGCACCAACAGGAAAAAGGCCCTAAGGCGGTAGTAGTTGTTTTTAGAACGATAAACTCTCTCTCAGAGCACAAACAGGAACCTGGCCCTAATGCAGTTGTAGTTGCTTTTAGAACAATAAACTGTCCCTCAGAGCACCAACAGGAACCTGGCCCTATAGCAGTAGTTATTGTTTTTAGAACGATAAACTCTCCCTCAGAGCACCAACAGGAACCTGGCCCTAATCCAGTAGTAGTTGTTTTTAGAATGATAAACTCTCCCTCAAAGCACCAACAGGAACAAGGCCCTAATGCAGTAGTAGTTGTTTTTAGAACAATAAACTCTCCCTCAAAGCACCAACAGAAACAAGGTCCTATTGCAGTAGTAGTTGTTTTTTGGAACGATAAATGTTCCCTCAAAGCAACAACAGGAAAAAGGCCCTATAGCAGCAGTAGTTGTTTTTAGAATGATAAACTCTCCCTCAGAACACCAACAGGAACCTGGCGCTATTGCAGTAGTAGTTGTTTTTAGAATGATAAAGTCTCCCTCAAAGCACCAACAGGAACAAGGCCCTAATGCAGTAGTTGTTGTTTTTAGAACGATAAACTCTCCCTCAAAGCACCAACAGGAACAAGGCCCTGATTTAGTAGTAGTTGTTTTTAGAACGATAAACTCTCTTTCAGAGCACCAACCGAAATATGGCACTATTGCATCAGTAGTTGTTTTTAGAACGATAAACTCTCCCTCAAAGCACCAACAGGAACAAGGTCCTAATGCAGTAGTAATTGTTTTTAGAATGATAAACTCTCATTCAGGGCACCAACTGGAACCTGGCCCTATTGCAGTAGTAGTTGTTTTTAGAATGATAAACTCTCACTAAAAGCACCAACAGGAACAAGGCCCTAATGCAGTAGTAGTTGTTTTTAGAACGATTAACTCTCCCTCAAAGCAAAAACCGGAACCTGGCCGTATTGCAGTAGTAGTTGTTTTTAGAAAGATAATCTCTCCCTCAGAGCATAAACACTAACCTGGACCTAATGCAGTTGTAGTTGTTTTTAGAACAATAAACTGTCCCTCAGAGCACCAACAGGAACCTGGTCATAATGCAGTTTTAGTTGTTTTTAGAACAATAAACTGTCCCTCAGAGCACCAACAGGAACCTGTCCCTAATGCAGTTGTAGTATTTTTTAGAACGATAAACTCTCCCTCAAAGCACCAAAAGGAACCTGGTCCTAATGCAGTAGTAGTTGTTTTTAGAATGATAAACTCTCCCTCAAAGCACAAACAGGAACAAGGCCCTATTGCAGTAGTAATTGTTTTTAGAACGATAAACTCTCTCTCAAAGCACAAACAGGAACCTGGCACTAATGCAGTTGTAGTTGTTTTTAGAATGATAAACTCTCCCTCAAAGCACCAACAGGAAAAAGGCCCTAAGGCGGTAGTAGTTGTTTTTAGAACGATAAACTCTCTCTCAGAGCACAAACAGGAACCTGGCCCTAATGCAGTTGTAGTTGCTTTTAGAACAATAAACTGTACCTCAGAGCACCAACAGGAACCTGGCCCTATAGCAGTAGTAGTTGTTTTTATAATGATAAACTCTCCCTCAAAGCACTAACAGGAACAAGGCTCTAAAGAAGTAGTAGTTGTTTTTAGAACGATAAACTCTCCCTCAAAGCACCAACAGAAACAAGGTCCTATTGCAGTAGTAGTTGTTTTTTGGAACGATAAATGTTCCCTCAAAGCAACAACAGGAACAAGGCCCTATAGCAGCAGTAGTTGTTTTTAGAACGATAAACTCTCCCTCAGAACACCAACAGAACCCGGAGCTATTGCAGTAGTAGTTGTTTTTAGAATGATAAAGTCTCCCTCAAAGCACCAACAGGAACAAGGCCCTAATGCAGTAGTTGTTGTTTTTAGAACGATAAACTCTCCCTCAAAGCACCAACAGGAACAAGGCCCTGATTTAGTAGTAGTTGTTTTTAGAACGATAAACTCTCTTTCAGAGCACCAACCGGAATATGGCACTATTGCATTAGTAGTTGTTTTTAGAACGATAAACCCTCACTCAAAGCACGATCAGGCACAAGGCCCTAATGCAGTAGTAGTTGTTTTTAGAACGATTAACACTCTCTCAGAGCAAAAACCGGTACCTGGCCGTATTGCAAAAGTAGTTGTTTTTAGAAAGATAATCTCTCCCTCAGAGCATAAACAGGAACCTGGACCTAATGCAGTTGTAGTTGTTTTTAGAACGATAAACTCTCCCTTAAAGCACCAACAGGAACCTGGCCCTAATGCAGTTGTAGTTGTTTTTAGAACGATAAACTGTCCCTCAGAGCACAAACATGAACCTGGCCCTAATGCAGTTGTAGTTTTTTTTAGAACGATAAACTCTCCCTCAAAGCACCAACAGGAACCTGGTCCTAATGCAGTAGTAGTTGTTTTTAGAACGATAAACTCTCCCTCAAAGCACCAACAGGAATCTGGCCCTAATGCAGTAGTAGTTGTTTTTAGAACGATAATCTCTCCCTCAAAGCACAAACAGGAACAAGGCCCTATTGCAGTAGTAATTGTTTTTAGAACGATAAACTCTCCCTCAAAGCACAAACAGGAACAAGGCCCTATTGCAGTAGTAATTGTTTTTAGAACGATAAACTCTTTCTCAGAGCACAAACAGGAACCAGGCCCTATTGCAGTTGTAGTTGTTTTTAGAACGATAAACTCTCCCTCAAAGAACCAACAGAAACAAGCCCCTAAGGCAGTAGTAGTTGTTTTTAGAACTATAAACTCTCTCTCAGAGCACAAACAGGAACCTGGCACTAATGCAGTAGTTGTTTTTAGAACGATAAACTCTCCCTCAAAGCACCAACAGGAACCTGGCCCTAATGCAGCAGTAGTTGTTTTTAATATGATAAACTCTCCCTCAAAGCACCAACATTAACATGGCCCTAATGCAGTAGTAGTTGTTTTTAGAACGATAAACTCTCCCTCAAAGCACCAACAGTAACCTGGCCCTAATGCACTAGTAGTTGTTTTTAGAACAATAAACTCTCTCTCAGAGCACCAACAGGAACCGGGCCCTAATGCAGTAGTAGTTGTTTTTAGAACGATAAACTCTCCCTCAGAGCACCAACAGAAACCTGGCCCTAATGAAGTAGTAGTTGTTTGTAGAACGATAATCTCTCCCTCAAAACAAAAACAGGAACCTGGCCCTATTGCAATATGGTTGTTTTTAGAACGATAAACTCTCCATAAAAGCACCAACAGGAACAAGGCCTTATTGCAGTAGTAATTGTTTTTAGAATGATAAACTCTCCCTCAGAACATTAACAGGAACCTGGCCCTATTGCAGTAGTAGTTGTTTTTAGAATGATAAAGTCTCCCTCAAAGCACCAACAGGAACAAGGCCCTAATGCAGTAGTTGTTGTTTTTAGAACAATAAACTCACCCTCAAAGCATCAACAGGAACAAGGCGATAATGCAGTAGTAGTTGTTTTTAGAACGGTAAACATTCCCTCAGAGCATCAACCGGAACCTGTCCCTATTGCAGTAGTAGATGTTTTTAGAACGATAAACTCTCCCTCAAAGCACCAAAGGAACAAGGCCCTAATGCAGTAGTAATTGTTTTTAGAACTATAAACTCTCCCTCAGAGCACCAACTGGAACAAGGCCCTATTGCAGTAGTAGTTGTTTTTAGAACGATATACTGTCCCTAAGAGCACCAATAGGAACCTGGCACTAATGCAGTTGTAGTTGTATTCAGAACGATAAACTGTCACTCAGAGCACCAACAGAAACCTGGCCCTAATGCAGTTGTATTTGTTTTTAGAACGATAGACTCTCCCTCAAAGCACCAACAGGAACAAGGCCCTAATGCTGTTGTAGTTGTTTTTAGAACGATAAACTGTCCCTCAGAGCACAAACAGGAAGCTGGCCCTATTGCAGTAGGAGTTATTTTAGGAACGATAAACTGTCCCTCAGAGCACCAACAGGAACCTGGCCCTAACGCAGTAGTAGTTGTTTTAAGAAAGATAATCTCTCTCTCAGAGCACAAACAGGAACCTGGCCCTAATGCAGTTGTAGTTGTTTTTAAAACGATAAACTCTCCCTCAAAGAACCAACAGGAACAAGGCCCTAAGGCAGTAGTAGTTGTTTTTAGTACGATAAACTCTCACTCAGAGCACAAACAGGAACCTGGCCCTAATGCAGTTGTAGTTGTTTTTAGAACGATAAACTGTCCCTCAGAGCACCAAGAGGAACCTGGCCCTAATGCAGTTCTAGTTGTTTTTAGAACGATAAACTGTCCTTCAGAGCACCAACAGGAACCTGGCCCTATTGCAGTAGTAGTTGTTTTTAGAATGATAAAGTCTCCCTCAAAGCACCAACAGGAACCTGGCACTAATGCAGTAGTTGTTGTTTTTAGAACGATAAACTCTCCCTCAAAGCACCAACAGGAACCTGGCCCTAATGCAGTAGTAGTTGTTTTTAATATGATAAACTCTCCCTCAAAGCACCAACATTAACATGGCCCTAATGCAGTAGTAGTTGTTTTTAGAACGATAAACTCTCCCTCAAAGCACCAACAGTAACCTGGCCCTAATACACTAGTAGTTGTTTTTAGAACAATAAACTCTCCCTCAGAGCACCAACAGGGACCTGCCCCTAATGCAGTAGTAGTTGTTTTTAGAACGATAAACTCTCCCTCAGAGCACCAACAGAAACCTGGCCCTAATGAAGTAGTAGTTGTTTTTAGAACGATAATCTCTCCCTCAAAGCACAAACAGGAACCTGGCCCTATTGCAATATAGTTGTTTTTAGAACGATAAACTCTCCATAAATGCACCAACAGGAACAAGGCCTTATTGTAGTAGTAATTGTTTTTAGAATGATAAACTCTCCCCCAGAACATTAACAGGAACCTGGCCCTATTGCAGTAGTAGTTGTTTTTTAGAATGATAAAGTCTGCCTCAAAGCACCAACAGGAACAAGGCCCTAATGCAGTAGTTGTTGTTTTTAGAACGATAAACTCACCCTCAAAGCATCAACAGGAACAAGGCCCTAATGCAGTAGTAGTTGTTTTTAGAACGATAAACTCTCCCTCAGAGCATCAACCGGAACCTGGCAATATTGCAGTAGTAGATGTTTTTAGAACGATAAACTCTCCCTCAAAGCACCAAAAGGAACAAGGCCCTAATGCAGTAGTAATTGTTTTTAGAACTATAAACTCTCCCTCAGAGCACCAACTGGAACAAGGCCCTATTGCAGTAGTAGTTGTTTTTAGAACGATATACTGTCCCTAAGAGCACCAATAGGAACCTGGCACTAATGCAGTTGTATTTGTTTTTAGAACGATAGACTCTCCCTCAAAGCACCAACAGGAACAAGGCCCTATTGCTGTTTTAGTTGTTTTTAGAACGATAAACTGTCCCTCAGAGCACCAACAGGAACCTGGCCCTAACGCAGTAGTAATTGTTTTAAGAAAGATAATCTCTCCCTCAGAGCACAAACAGGAACCTGGCCCTAATGCAGTTGTAGTTGTTTTTAGAACGATAATCTCTCCCTCAAAGCACCAACAGGAACCTGGTCCTATTGCAGTAGTAGTTGTTTTTAGAACGATAAACTCTTCCTCAAAGCACCAACAGGAACAAGGCCCTATCGCAGTAGCAATTGTTTTTAGAACGATAAACTCTCCCTCAGAGCACCAACAGGAACCTGGCCCTAATGCAGTAGTAGTTGTTTTTAGAACGATAAACTCTCCCTCAAAGCACCAACAGGAACAAGGCCCTAATGCAGTAGTAGTTGTTTTTAGAACGATAAACTCTCCCTCAAAGCACAAACAGGAACAAGGCCCTAAAGCAGTAGAAGTAGTTTTTAGAACGATAAACTCTCCCTCAGAGCAATAATCGGTACCTGGCCGTATTGCAGTAGTAGTTGTTTTTAGAACAACAAACTCTCCCTCAAAGCACCAACAGGAAAAAGGCCCTAATGCTGTTGTAGTTGTTTTTAGAACGATAAACTGTCCCTCAGAGCACCAACAGGAACCTGGCCCTAATGCAGTAGTAGTTGTTTTAAGAAAGATAATCTCTCCCTCAGAGCACAAACAGGAACCTGGCCCCAATGCAGTTGTAGTTCTTTTTAGAACAATAAACTGTCCCTCAGAGCACCAACAGGAACCTGGCCCTAATGCAGTTGTAGTTGTTTTTAGAACAATAAACAGTCCCTCGGAGCACCAACAGGAACCTGTTCCTAATGCAGTTGTAGTTTTTTTTAGAACGATAAACTCTCCCTCAAAGCACCAACAGGAACCTGGTCCTAATGCAGTAGTAGTTGTTTTTAGAATGATAAACTCTCCCTCAAAGCACCAACAGGAATCTGGCCCTAATGCAGTAGTAGTTGTTTTTGGAACGATAATCTCTCCCTCAAAGCACAAACAGGAACAAGGCCCTAAGGCAGTAGTAGTTGTTTTTAGAACGATAAACTCTCTCTCAGGGCACAAACAGGAACCTGGCCCTAATGCAGTTGTAGTTGTTTTTAGAACGATAAACTGTCCCTCAGAGCACCAAGAGGAACCTGGCCCTAATGCAGTTCTAGTTGTTTTTAGAACGATAAACTGTCCTTCAGAGCACCAACAGGAACCTGGCCCTAATGAAGTAGTAGTTGTTTTTAGAACGATAATCTCTCCCTCAAAACATTACATGGCCCTAATGCAGTAGTAGTTGTTTTTAGAACGATAAACTCTCCCTCAAAGCACCAACAGTATCTTGGCCCTAATGCACTAGTAGTTGTTTTTAGAACAATAAACTCTCCCTCAGAGCACCAACAGGAACCTGGCCCTAATGAAGTAGTAGTTGTTTGTAGAACAATAATCTCACCCTCAAAACACAAACAGGAACCTGGCCCTATTGCAATATAGTTGTTTTTAGAACGATAAACTCTCCATAAAAGCACCAACAGGAACAAGGCCTTATTGCAGTAGTAATTTTTTTTAGAATGATAAACTCTCCCTCAGAACATTAACAGGAACCTGGCCCCATTGCAGTAGTAGTTGTATTTAGAATGATAAAGTCTCCCTCAAAGCACCAACAGGAACAAGGCCCTAATGCAGTAGTTGTTGTTTTTAGAACGATAAACTCACCCTCAAAGTACCAACAGGAACAAGGCCCTAATGCAGTAGTAGTTGTTTTTAGAACGGTAAACTCTCCCTCAGAGCATCAACCGGAACCTGGCCCTATTGCAGTAGTAGATGTTTTTAGAACGATAAACTCTCCCTCAAAGCACCAACAGGAACCTGGCCCTAATGCAGTTGTAGTTATTTTTAGAATGATAAACTCTCCCTCAGAGCAATAACAGGAAACTGGTCCTAATGCAGTAGTAGTTGTTTTTAAAATGATATACTGTCCCTAAGAGCACCAATAGGAACCTGGCACTAATGCAGTTGTAGTTGTATTCAGAACGATAAACTGTCACTCAGAGCACCAACAGAAACCTGGCCCTAATGCAGTTGTATTTGTCTTTAGAACGATAGACTCTCCCTCAAAGCACCAACAGGAACAAGGCCCTAATGCTGTTGTAGTTGTTTTTAGAACGATAAACTGTCCCTCAGAGCACAAACAGGAACCTGCCCCTAATGCAGTTGTAGTTGTTTTTAGAACGATAAACTCTCCCTCAAAGAACCAACAGGAACAAGGCCCTAAGGCAGTAGTAGTTGTTTTTAGAACGATAACCTTTCTCTCAGAGCACAAACAGGAACCTGGCCCTAATGCAGTTGTAGTTGTTTTTAGAACGATAAACTGTCCCTCAGAGCACCAAGAGGAACTTGGCCCTAATGCAGTTCTAGTTGTTTTTAGAACGATAAACTGTCCTTCAGGGCACCAACAGGAACCTGGCCCTATTGTAGTAGTAGTTGTTTTTAGAATGATAAAGTCTCCCTCAAAGCACCAACAGGAACCTGGCACTAATGCAGTAGTTGTTGTTTTTAGAACGATAAACTCTCCCTCAAAGCACCAACAGGAACCTGGCCCTAATGCAGTAGTAGTTGTTTTTAGAACGATAAACTCTCCCTCAAAGCACCAACAGTAACCTGGCCCTAATGCACTAGTAGTTGTTTTTAGAACAATAAACTCTCCCTCAGAGCATCAACCGGAACCTGGCAATATTGCAGTAGTAATTGTTTTTAGAACTATAAACTCTCCCTCAGAGCACCAACTGGAACAAGGCCCTATTGCAGTAGTAGTTGTTTTTAGAACGATATACTGTCCCTAAGAGCACCAATAGGAACCTGGCACTAATGCAGTTGTAGTTGTATTCAGAACGATAAACTGTTACTCAGAGCACCAACAGAAACCTGGCCCTAATGCAGTTGTATTTGTTTTTAGAACGATAGACTCTCCCTCAAAGCACCAACAAGAACAAGGCCCTAATGCTGTTGTAGTTGTTTTTAGAACGATTAACTGTCCCTCAGAGCACAAACAGGAACCTGGCCCTATTGCAGTAGGAGTTATTTTAAGAACGATAAACTGTCCCTCAGAGCACCAACAGGAACCTGGCCCTAACGCAGTAGTAGTTGTTTTAAGAAAGATATTCTCTCCCTCAGAGCACAAACAGGAACCTGGCCCTAATGCAGTTGTAGTTGTTTTTAGAACGATAATCTCTCCCTCAAAGCACCAACAGGAACCTGGTCCTATTGCAGTAGTAGTTGTTTTTAGAACGATAAACTCTTCCTCAAAGCACCAACAGGAACAAGGCCCTATCGCAGTAGCAATTGTTTTTAGAACAATAAACTCTCCCTCAGAACACCAACAGGAACCTGGCCCTAATGCAGTAGTAGTTGTTTTTAGAACGATAAACTCTCCCTCTAAGCACCAACAGGAACAAGGCCCTAATGCAGTAGTAGTTGTTTTTAGAACGATAAACTCTCCCTCAAAGCACAAACAGGAACAAGGCCCTAAAGCAGTAGAAGTAGTTTTTAGAACGATAAACTCTCCCTCAGAGCAAAAATCGGTACCTGGCCGCATTGCAGTAGTAGTTTTTTTTTTAGAACAACAAACTCTCCCTCAAAGCACCAACAGGAACAAGGCCCTAATGCTGTTGTAGTTGTTTTTAGAACGATAAACTGTCCCTCAGAGCACCAACAGGAACCTGGCCCTAATGCAGTAGTAGTTGTTTTAAGAAAGATAATCTCTCCCTCAGAGCACAAACAGGAACCTGGCCCCAATGCAGTTGTAGTTGTTTTTAGAACAATAAACTGTCCCTCAGAGCACCAACAGGAACCTGGCCCTAATGCAGTTGTAGTTGTTTTTAGAACAATAAACAGTCCCTCAGAGCACCAACAGGAACCTGTTCCTAATGCAGTTGTAGTTTTTTTTAGAACGATAAACTCTCCCTCAAAGCACCAACAGAAACCTGGTCCTAATGCAGTAGTAGTTGTTTTTAGAACGATAAACTCTCCCTCAAAGCACCAACAGGAATCTGGCCCTAATGCAGTAGTAGTTGTTTTTAGAACGATAATCTCTCCCTCCAAGCACAAACAGGAACAAGGCCCTATTGCAGTAGTAATTGTTTTTAGAACGATAAACTCTTTCTCAGAGCACAAACAGGAACCTGGCCCTATTGCAGTTGTAGTTGTTTTTAAAACCAAAACTCTCCCTCAAAGAACCAACAGGAACCAGGCCCTAAGGCAGTAGTAGTTGTTTTTAGAACGATAAACTCTCTCTCAGAGCACAAACAGGAACCTGGCCCTAATGCAGTTGTAGTTGTTTTTAGAACGATAAACTGTCCCTCAAAGCACCAAGAGGAACCTGGCCCTAATGCAGTTCTAGTTGTTTTTAGAACGATAAACTGTCCTTCAGACCACCAACAGGAATTTGGCCCTATTGCAGTAGTAGTTGTTTTTATAACGATAAACTCTGCCTCAGAGCACCAACAGAAACCTGGCCCTAATGAAGTAGTAGTTGTTTTTAGAACGATAATCTCTCCCTCAAAGCACAAACAGGAACCTGGCCCTATTGCAATATAGTTGT
>BLSH010060618.1:0-15750 GCA_018402905.1 Glandirana rugosa
TGAGGAGCTTAATGTGGCTTAATGTACAAAAAAATTTGGATATCATCCAATTTCCCCCAACATCACTTTATATATATATATATATATATATATATATACACACACACACACACACTGCGCAAAAATTAAAGTAACACTTTGAAAACACATCAGATCTCAATGGGAGGGAAATTTGCTGTATATCTATACTGGTATGGACTGGGTAATGTGTTAGGTTGGCCATACATGTTAGATTTTCAATCCAATTTTCTTTAGATTTACCATAAACCATATTATGAGGTCAAAACTAAACAACACTTTCAATTTTATCTAATTAGGCAGGCCCTTGTACTAAATAGTTAAAGGTAAATCTAAAGAAAATTGGACAGAAAATCCAACATGCATGGCCAGCGTAAGGAACAAAAGAATGCCACATTATTTGATGGAAATAAAAATTCACAACCTACAGAGCACTGCACCAACATAGGTTTTGCCAATGGGTCCAAGGACTTCATCCCGATTCCAAATTGCAATCAGGGTGCCATTGTCTAGCGGCTCTAGCCTGTAGAGGTCCATGCGTCCCTCTGTGGATATGCCTCCCCAGATCATCACTGACATACCACTAAACCGGTCATGCTGAACGTTGTTACAGGCAGCATAACATTCTCCACGGCTTCTCCAGACCCTTTCACGTTGTGTCACGTGCTCAGGGTGAACCTGCTCTCGTCTGTGAAAAACATAGGGCTCCAGTAGTGGACCTGCCAATTCTTGTGTCCAATAGCAAATACCAGTCGAGCTCCACTGTGCCAGGCAGTGAGCACAGGGCCCACTAGAGGATATCAGGCCCGCAGGCCACTCTCATGAAGTTTGTTTCCGATCAGAGACATTCACACCAGTAGCCTGCTGGAGGTCATTTTGTAGGGTTCTGGCAGTGCTCATCCTATTCCTCCTTGCACAAAGCAGATCAGATACCGGTCCTGCTGATGGGTTGAGGACCTTCTGTGGCTCTGTCCAGCTCTCCTAGAGTAACTGTCTGTCAACTGGAATCTCCTCCATGCTCTTGAGACTGAGCTGGGAAACACAGAAAACCTGGCAATGGCACGTATTGATGTGCCATCCTGGAGGAGTTGGACTGCCTGTGCAACCCCTGTAGGGTCCAGATATTGCCTCGTGCTACCAGTAGTGACACTGACCCTAGCCAAATGCAAAACTAGTGAAAAAAAACACTCAAAAAATGAGTAGGGGAAAAAATGTCAGTGGCCACCGCCTGTAAAACCATTCCTGTTTTGGAGGTCATTTCATTGTTGCCCATCTTGTGAACCTGTTGTTATTTTCCTTAGGTCAATATATATATATTTGGACACTGGCACAATTTTTAGTTTTAGTAGTAAGATATTTAAGCTACAGTTACATTATCTCACAAAAGTGAGTACACCCCTCACATTTTTAAAAATATTTTATTATATCGTTTCATGTGACAACACTGAAGAAATAACACTTTGCTATAATGTAAAGTAGTGAGTGTACAGCTTGTAAAACAGTGTAAATTTGCTGCCCCTCAAAATAACTCAACACAGAACCATTAAAGTAGAACTATGGGCAATACTTTTTTTTTCATTTTGGATAGAGTAAGGGAAGGTTATAACCCATGTCAGATTTTTTTTCGCCATCTCTGTCCCATTGCGGAGATTTTCTTTCACTTCCTGTCCCATAGACAAACAGGACGTGAGATGAAATCTCTGCAAATTAAAGGAATTTCTTGGGGACCCCCAGCTCACCAAAACTAGTGTCCCCATTGGAAGATTTCCCATCTATTACCTTTCTGGGGACAATCCAAAATTTCGGGTTTTCTTTTTACTTTCACTTTCAATGATAATGGTAAACAGGACAAATAGAGAGGGAGAATCTCCTGAAGAGGGGCATAGACAGTTCACCAGAGCTTCACAGGTTGCCACTGAAGTCCTCTTCCACTCCTCCATGACGACATCATGGAGCTGGTGGATGTTAGAGATCTTGCACTTCTCCACCTTCCATTTGAGGATGCCCCACCAGGAGTCGAGTCTTGTGGGAACGCATGGGAACGTCGTTCCTGCACTTTTTCCACAGCGGGAATGATGTTCCCATTAGCAGCTGTGTACCGCAATTCACATGTGCAGGGGCGGACTGACTGGTCAGGCAGTTCGGCTGGGGTCAGTAGGGGGCTTTGAGATGCTGCACATATGTCACAGAGAGCAGGTGACTGTCGGTGAGAGGAGCGGAAGAGGCGGGGACGGCACCCAGGGACGCCGATGTAAGGGGTGCAGCCAGCCAGCAGCATCAATTTGGTAATGTGGTTAACATTTTATTTTTTCAGCCGGGAACCTCCAGCGCTGGCCTCTTGCATTGCAGCACACTAGTCACTTATAAAACACAAAAGCCGGCGTTTTGTAAGTGACAGTGTTCCCAGCGGCATACTGAAACGAAACAACCCTCCCTGCTCCCCCTGCATTCAACAGAGGAGAGGGCGGGGCAAGGAGGGTGTGGGACGGGCACACAGCTCTATGCTCGAGCCTGCAACATCACAGGAAGTCAGTGGCGGCAGCTTGACATGTAAGCTAGTCCATTCTTTCCTGTGGGGCAGTGCAGTGCTGTGTCCACAGAGAAGAGTCTGTACTGGGAAAGGAGGAGAGGGGCACTCAGCACTTCTGGGGTGGGGGTTCTGTGAGATATGCACACCTGCACTCTGTACATAACATAACCCTGACCTCTGTCCTCTGTACATAGCATAACCCTGGCCTCTGTCCTCTGTACATAGCATAACCCTGACCTCTGTCTTCTGTACATAGTGTAACCCTGACCTCTGTCCTCTGTACATAGTGTAACCCTGACCTCTGTGTCCTATGTACATAGTGTAACCCTGACCTCTGAACACAAATTGCAGAAAGTTCTAAAGGTCTTGATCTTTTTAAGGATACGGAGGAATTTAAAAGGAAAACGAAGACCTAAATAAAAGAAATAGAGAAAACTCAACATCATTTAAATTTAAACAAACAGTCAAAATTTGGGAGGGATCTCAAGGATTGGTAGACAGGTGAAATATTTGACCTCACCATCCGACTAGGGAGGAGCAGATCAAGAAGGCATCACTTCAGATCGACACCTCGATCGGGTGGTGAGAATTCACCTGGCGACACTGAGAGAACGAAAGGGGTACGTTTTTTATAGCCAGTGGAGGAGAGTGGGAAAGCCTCAGGTACCCACTCTTCCTCCCAACATCTGCCTTCAAAAGAAGGCAACAGGCAGCAAAAAAACACAAAACAACCAATGAGAGAAGAGCACAGCACGGGGAGCACCCAAGGAAGGGACAAGGACACAGAGCTAGAGGAGCCAGCGTTAAAAGGAGCAGGCTCCTTGGTCCCCGTAACCACTGATATGAAGGTAATTAACCTATCCCATTTTCCGTTAACTCCACAGCACGTCCAACTGCTACAAAGGGGAATGACTTTTTCTCCAACTAGCAATATGAACGAATTTTTGTAGTCTATAAGGATGTGGTCCTCTTCTTATGTAAAGTTTATTTGCGCCTTCTGTATACTCAGAAGGATGATGCGACTAGCGACGGATCGTCGGGTAATAAGGAGGATCAGGAGGCCCTTGATATCCTCAACTCTCTGCTGGAGGAGAGTGACGATCCCGAGGGGCAGGAGATTGTAAATAAACGTAAGGCCAAAATGAGGATCCGGTCAACCAAAATGCCTGCCTTTACAAAAAATAAATGGCTAAGCCTTTTTCTGGAGATGGTTAAAAATGATCTGGGAACTGTCCAATGGGAAGGGAAAGACCGAGATAATCTATCCAGAAAAGAAAGAATAGCCCTAAAGGAATTACAAAAAAGACAACCACATTATAATCAAAAGGAGCGATAAGGGCGGCAATGTCGTCCTGGTAGAGGAAAAAATGTATGAGGGAGAAGTTAAACGTCTCTTGAAAGATAGAGACACTTACTCCATATTGGACCGGGACCCTTTTCCAGAGATTAAAAATGCTCTCAATGAAAAACTGAAATATGCGAGGTATGAGGGATTGTTGCACAAAAGAGAATTTGAATATTTAAGGCTGCATTCACACCTGAGCAATACAAATTGGCCAGAAACGCCCGATTCACGCGACAAGAATACCTCCAGGAGTAGTTTGAGCATAGGGCATTTGGCTTCAGCCGTTTTAGAGTGGAAATGTGAACCATCTCCATAGAGAATTATTGATTTTTTACCCTCCAGCATTTTGTAGCTTCAGGCTTTAGGCATATTTAAGCTCCAAAATGCTCAGGTGTGAATGGGTCCCAAGAGTTGAGGAGTACAACATCCCCATATTTTACATAGTTCCCAAAGTGCATAAGTGCCTTGTAAATCCACCTGGACGTCCTATCGTGTCGGCCATAAAAGGCCCATTGGACAAGATAGGCACTTATTTAGATGCTTTGTTGAAAGACATGGTCACAGGCTTGAAGTCTTATGTCCAAGAAACGAGGGACGTCTTGGCTAAAATTGAGAATATAAGAGTAGTGGAGGGTATGTGGCTTGTCAGAGTAGATGTGGAATGATTCTATACATCAATACCCCATGGATGTGGCCTGAAAGCTGTTGAGGAGTATCTGCACCAACACTATCCTGAGTGCGGACCTCAGAATGAATTTTTGTTGGAACTCCTAGAATTTGCATTGAATAACAACTGTTTCCAATAACTTACGAAATACTATCGGCAGATAAGGGGCACATCCATGGGGGCCTCATGGGCCCCCACATATGCGTGTTTGCATTTGGGACGGTGGGAGGAGGAGGATGTGTACACCACCCAGCTGTACCTTAACCATGTACATACATGCCTAAGGTACATAGATGATGTCCTATAAATATGGGGAGATGACCTTAAAGAGCTGCATGAATCCATTGAAACTCTTAATAACAATGAGAGGAACATACACCTAACTTATGTTTATGATGCTAAAAAAATCTCCTTTTTGGACTTCTGGATATCGATTGAGAATAACTCTCTATCCACGTACACCTATAGGAAAGATACCTTGGCCAATACCCTTTTGCAGGCAGATAGCCACCATCCGAGATGGCTAAAAGACGGAATCCCAGTTGGGAAATTTTTGCGCTTGATGTGCAATTGTACTAACAATGAGGACTATTTGAGAGAGAGTAAAGACCTATATAAACATTTCCGAGAGAGGCTACACTCATAACCAATTGAGGAGGGCCAAGAGAAGAGTGGGGGAGAGGAATAGAAGTCAACTGCTTGAAATTAAACAAAAGACAGACAACAATCAAGAAATACATTACCCAATTTGGGAATCAGTGGGATGCGGTTTGGGGGATCCTCAATAGACACGGGGGGAACCTAACCAACACCCCAGGCCTAGCCGAGATGGTTGGTTCATCACCCAAGATGGTAGCCAAGAGAGCTAGGAACTTGGGTGATATGTTAATTCAGTCTGAGTTTCAAAAGAAAACAGACAATACATCTGATTTAACCAGGAGTGTAGGTATGTTCCCTTGCGTGAGATGTGAGGTCTGCCGCATATACACAGGACTGACACATTCTGGGACGCATTAGGTGAGAAATCCTATCAGATCCAGAGCCCTATCAATTATTCCATGGAGAAGGTTAAGTATATGATCACCTGCCTCTGTGGGAAAAAACATATAGGTAAAACAAAACGTTCCCTGAAAATACGCATTGGGGAACACATCCGAGAAATGAAAGCCAAGGGTCCGGAGAAGCCTCTTGCCCGCCATTTTACCCAATTTCATGGGGGGGACATGAGAGGTATGCAAGTGAAAGGGATTTTTGTGTTAAATCTACCAGCCAGGAGGGGGGATTTCAAACAGGTTTTATTACAAAAGGAAAAATTCTGGATATATTGATTGAAAACTTTGACCCCCCTCCCCCCAGGCTTGAACACCGAACGTAACCTCCAGGTGTTCATGGAACCTTAAGACAGACATCTGTTAGTAATTATTGGTTTGAGTGATAACCTGTGATATCCTCACTACCCCTTCTTGGACTTCTAGGCATGATGGTTTATGGGTTGTTAGTGTTTATTTTTCTATATACTTTTTTCTATATACTGTCTAATTGTTTTATTGTTTTGTCCCTCGTTCCCCATATCCTACCTTTCCAAAACCCCCCCTCCCCTCTCCCCCCCACCTTGATCTCTATACGCACAGCTTGTATAAATCACGAATGGTGCTTCCTCCCCCCAGTAGATACAGTGGGTAATTCACCTTTGGGACCCTGATATACTTTGTGAGGTCCCCAGGATGCCGTATGGTCCAAAATGGACTAATAGGAGACACACAGTTAGTGTAAACGGAGCCAACCATTCAATGTCCCTTTAAGCATTCCTCTGTGGGCAGTTCCCGGCCACAATGGTTATGCTGTAAAGGGGAATGGACTTGCAACTGCATTATGCGTCCAGACGAGCCTACAAAATGCGTTGACGTCACAGCATCACATGACGCCGGCTTGGTGTGTTCCCGGATGTGGCGGAGAGGAGCCGAGATGCGGTGAATCCTGAGCGGTGACACCATACTGTAAGGAAACATCTGTGGCCATTGGAATGCCTTGGCGCCGGCATTGGTGCCAAAATGGGCATTTAAGCAGACAGCACCTTGCAACCAGTGCTGTCCATTCTACAGCGTTCCTGTACCCTGTGACCCCAGCGTTTACTCTTAGAGACTTTCTGTACCTGTGACCCCGGCTTTCCTTGGACTTTGTTTGCTCTCTGCCTGCCCTGACCCCGGCCTGTCTAAGACTACTCTTTTGCCTGCTCCTTTGTACCTCCGCTGCCCGCACATTGCCAACCCTGCTTGTACCTGACTATCCACCTGCCTGACCCATCTGTACCGCACCAACAGCCAGTTAGACCCGGCCTGCATCACCATTCTTCTGCCTGCACGAGTCCCAGTGGACCTTCACCTACCACCAGTGACCAGGTCCAGCCCTCATGCCCTCCTGTGCTCCAGAGCTCCCTGTCTACACTACCAGGGATTCTCGAACCAGGGCCGTAAGAGAGGTTGTCCCCTGCATAAGTCAGACTCAACCACCAGGTACGTGACACTAATGGACAGCCATGTCCGAGTCTGCGCAGGGGACTTCTCCAATGGATGACTTGTGTGTGCACCGTGCTCTCCCAAGCTGTGAAGAACTTGCAGGAAGGACACACCCACCTGGAAGGAAGTACCAATTGATCTTCCAGAAAACCCTGTGGGTCTGTTACCGCCACCAATCCCTATATCAATGTGCAAAAAGAAACCCCTTGTTTGTGGGACTTTCACAAATCCACATCCACAAATGTGTGGTCAAGAAACACATATTTATTGCACATAAATCCATTTATAAAATATGCAAATAGAAGACAGGTATAAATGTCACTATATCACCTGTTAAGAACATCACAACGTTACCAATATATATTGCACACATCAACAGCTATAAGTGTACAGAAGATGGTCATATTCCACACTCCTATACAAAGGTAAAGAGCCCGATGCGTTTCAGGTTCAAGCCTTTCGTCAGGGGCTTATTTGTAGAACTTGTTTGGTATAACTGATCTAGTGAAAAAGAAAACACAATGAAGTAAATACATGGTATAATGGCACGGAAACATAGATGTAAAGCGCCCAGAGAGGGAAAAAAAAAAAACCCTTTTCCCACCAGCTGGCCCTTCTCAATGGTATGGGATTGTTCGCACAAAATTCCTAGATGGCTTATTAGCCTTACCAATGCATGGACTCAAAAAGTGCCTACCTGTTTGCGTCTCAAACAATTCTTCAACAAAATATGTGCAAAAGGAAAAAGAGTAGAAAGGTCGAGTGGACAGCTTCTATACAAGTGGAGGATGCCACAACACAATTTCTTTATAATTACCTCTGTATTGGAGGAAGGAACAAAAGGACATCATCAGGTATATACACCTTAGAGGGTAAGAAAATAACAGGATATTCAATGGGTGTCCCAACCATTAAGAATAGACCGCTACCCCAGGGTGAATAATGAAGTCCAATGGGGTGCCTGATATCTACTAAAACGCACCTCTGTGTGTGTATGCCACATTGCTACAGGACAAATAGAGAGCAGGGGATGGGGAGAGGTAGGCTGATACTGACCGTCCCAAAGTCCGTTGTCTAGGCCGGGAGATAGCACACCAGAAAGTGGGGTGGGGGGATGACACTCGATCATATCCCCAGACGAACCCCCCAAGGAATTGGTTTATGAAGGTAAATGATTCCCCAATGGGGGTGGCGGGATCGAACGCTTAAATCCCCCTGCGAGCGATGCCTAGAGAAAGTGATGACTAAAAAGGAAACCGAGCTAGTATATGGGATATCTCTTCATAGGTATATATACTGGTGTTGTAAAGTATCTCTATGAGCTCTATGGTCACAAAGCCTTCTCACATACACATAGAGGTCTGCCCCAACAGTGTCTCAAAGACCCCCAAGCTTCCCTTCTCTGATGCCCAAACCTTCATGCAGGCCTTGCAGGGACATACCTGGCACAAGCAGATGTCCGCCCCCACTCGTGGCTGCTCCGGCTCACCGCATGTCGAATGGAGGCGGAAAGGTGTTTATATGCCGTGTGACACCAATTGAATATCCTGTTATTTTCTTACCCTCTATATATACGCATATATACCTGATGATGTCCTTTTGTTCCTTCTTCCAATACAGACGTAATGATAAGCAAATTGTGTTGTGGTATTCCCCGCTACACTTGTATAGAAGCTGTCCACTCTACCTTTCTACTCTTTTGCCTTTTGCACATATTTTGTTGAAGAATTGTTTGAGATGCAAACAGGTAGGCACTTTTTGAATCCATGCATTGGTAAGACTAATAAGCCATCTAGGAATTTCATGTGAACAATCCCATACCATTGAGAAGGGCCAGCTGGTGGGAATAGGGTTTTTTTTTCCCTCCCTGGGCGCTTTACATCTATGTTTCCTTGCCATTATACCATGTATTTACTTCATTGTGTTTTCTTTTTCACTAGATCAGTTATACCAAACACGTTCTACAAATAAGCCCCTGACGAAAGGCTTGAACCTGAACCTGAACCCTTTGTATAGGAGTGTGGAATGTGACCATCTTCTGTACACTTATAGCTGTTGATGTGTGCAATACATATTGGCAATGTTGTGATGTTCTTAACGGATGATATAGTGACATTTATACCTGTCTTCTATTTGCATATTTTATAAATGCATTTATGTGCAATACATTTGTGTTTTTTGACCACACATTTTTGAAAGAGTATTCTGTACCACCACCCTCAAAGTCCCACAAACAAGGGGTTTCTTTTTGCACCTGGAAGGAAGAGTCCAGGAGCTCCCCATGTCAGCTCCAGCCAGTCCTGGCCAGTCCGCCCCACGGAGCGGTTTTCAGGGGACCGCAGAAAGTTCCGGGCATTCCGCAACTCCTGCAAATTATACTTTACCCTCCAGCCACAGACCTTCTCCCTGGAGGCAACTAAGGTGAGACTTGTAATCTCCCTTCTCCTGGAGGAGCCACAAGCTTGGGCTCACCACCTTCTGGAACAGAAGGCCCCAGAAACCACCAGTCTGGACCAGTTCTTCCAAGCAATGGCCCAGCTATACGAAGACCCCCATATGGCGGCCACTGCCGAAGCTGCTCTTCAAGCCCTGCTGGAAGGCCGCCGCACGGCAGAGGAGTATGTTTCTGAGTTCCGACGCTGGAGCGCTGACACAGCCTGGAATGATGCGGCCCTTTGCTACCAATTCAGGCTGGTGCTCTCAGAGCCGCTCAAGGACGAGCTGGCCCGTGTCGGGGTGCCGCATACCCTAGACGCCCTGATCAATCTGGCCATTCAGATTGATCATAGCCTGCGGGAACGCAAGGCTGAGAGATCCACAGGGCCCGCACGCCTCACCTGGATAATGCCCAGAGTACTCGGCTATCCTAGTCCGGCTACCTCCTCCGCTCCACAAGACCCCCCAGAGCCCATGCAAATTGGGCTTCTTTGCTCTTCACTAACCCCCGAAGAACGTCAGAGATGTATGGCGTACAAGCTCTGCCTGTACCGTGGAGGCCCCGGGCACTTGGTGAGGAATTGTCCTGCCAAGGCCGGTAAGTGTGCTACTGCTACCCAAGAGAGACTGATGTACCTGCCAAGTGACAAAGCTCATCTTGTCCTTTCTATCTCCCTACAGCTTCCCGGCGGGAATATCCCAGTGCAGTTGCTTTGTTGACACCACCTTCGCAGCTCACCACCAGATTCCACTGCGACCCAAAGACCATCCCATGGTCGTCCGGCTTGCCGATGGGTCGACCATAAGATCCGGCACCGTCACTCAGGAAACCATCCCTGTACCTATCAAGGTGGTGGGGGGATCATCTGGAATTTCTGTTGTTGGATGCCATCTCGTCCCCTCTGTGTCTGGTCAACCTAGGCCTCCCATGGCTCCGGACACACAACCCCCACATCAACTGGGCAACGGGTGAAGTACGCTTTAGTTCTCCCTACAGTCTCCACCATTGCCTGCCACAATCCCAGGAAGTTTCCCCGTCTGTGCTTTGTATGGACACTGATAAGGACCAAGACTCCCACCTAGCTGTCCCCGTACCTTATCATGACTTCCTGGACGTTTTTAGCAAGAAGGGGGCTGACGTCCTCCCAATGCACAGACCCTATGATTTTCCGATCTACCTCCTACCGGGGGGCTGAGGCCCCGTTCAGCCAAATTTTTCCTCTCTCCGAGGTAGAGTTGGTAGCCCTCAAGGCGTACCTTGACGAGAACCTGGAGAAAGGGTTCATCAGACCCTCCACCTCACCAGCAGGAGCGGGGATCTTCTTCATTGAGGGAAAGGACCACTCCCTTAGGCCCTGTATTGATTACTGGGATCTCAATAGGATCACCGTCAAGAACCGGTACCCCCTGCCCTTGGTCCCAGAGCTTTTACAGAGGCTTGGAACGGAGACTATGTTCCCGAAGCTGGATCTCCGTGGGGCTTATAACTTCATCCGCATACGTGAAGGGGATGAGTGGGAAACGGCCTTCCGAACTCGGTTTGGCCACTACGAGTAACTTGTTATGCCTTTTGGACTCTGTAACGCCCCCGCTACATTCCAGCACCTGTGAACAATGTATTTCGGAACTGCCTGGACCAGTTCGTAGTAATCTACTTAGACGACATCCCGATCTTCTCCCCTTCCTTGGAAGAGCACCGCAGGCACGTGAGATGCATGCTCAACCGCCTCCGGCAGCATGGCTTATACGCCAAAGCGGAAAAATGCGCCTTTGAGTGCGCCAGCATCTCTTTCTTGGGATTCAACATCTCCATCATAGGGATAACTATGGACCCGCAGAAGGTTTCGGCCATCTTAGACTGGATAGCATCAGTCAAAAATAAGGGAGTCCAGCGCTTTGTCGGGTTCTCAAACTTCTATAGGAAGTTCATCAAGGGGTTCTCGGCAGTCATTGCGCCTATAACCCAGCTCACCAAGCAGGACTCTCACTTCCGCTGGACTCCTGAGGCCCAAAAGGCCTTCTCAAGCCTCAAGGAGCTGTTCACCTCTGCTCCCGTTCTCAACCATCCTGATCCTGCCTTAACCTATATTCTTGAAGTGGATGCCTCAGAGACGACAGTAGGAGCAGTTCTTTCTCAGAGACGAGGTCCAAAGGCCTTGCTCCATCCCATCGCCTTCTTTTCCCGGAAACTCTCGCCACCTGAGAAGAACTACAAAGTCTGTGACAGGGAACTGCTGGCGATCAAATCGGCTCTGGAGGAATGGCGTTACCTCCTGGAGGGAGCTTCACATCCTGTTTTGGTCTTCACCGGCCATAAAAATTTAGAGTATCTGCAAACTGCCAAGAGACTCAAACCCCGGCAGGCAAGGTGGGCACTGTTCTTCTAACGCTTCCAGCTGCACATAACATACAGGCCTGGGTCCAAGAATGTGAACCCAGATGCCTTGTCCAGGATTTTTCATGATTCAGGAGACCTTTCTCCTCCAGACACAATCCTGCCTGCCCACAGTTTCTTGTTAACCCAAGAATACCTTCTCACCCAGATCAGGCGATCCTTAGCCGGCCTCACCGTGCCGCCAGACTCTGGACTCACATTGGCAGACGGGCTGTGGTAGTCGGGTACTCAACTCTTCATTCCGCAGGAACTGCGCGTAACAGCGCTCAAACTTTGCCATGATCTCAAATTGGCTGGGCACTTCGGTGGCCGCAAAACGGCAGAGCTGCTATCCCACTCGTTCTTGTGGCCTCACCTGAACGAAGACTGCAGAGACTATGTGGGTGCTTGTTCCGTATTGTGCCAAAAACAAAACTGAAAGGTCCAAAGCGTGGGGTCTACTAAATCCACTGCCCATTCCAGAACGACCTTGGTCCCAAATCTCAATGGACTTTATAGTCGAGCTGCCTCCATCTGCAGGCTTTAGTACTATCCTTGTGATGGTGGATCACCTCATCAAAATGGCACTTCCTCAACAGCCGAGAAAGCAAAGACTCATAAAAGAGGTGGTCCATCTCCACGGAATACCCATCAGCATAGTGTTGGACCGGGGGGTGCAGTTTATATCCCGTTTCTGGAGATCCCTATTTTCCTCTCTGGGAATTGACCTGGCCTTCTCTTCAGCGTATCACCCGCAGTCAAACGGCCATACGGAGAGGACCAACCAGACCCACGAGCAGTACCTCCGTTGCAACTCCTCGTACTCCCAGGACGACTGGGTTTCCCTGTTGCCGGTATCCGAGTTTGCCTACAATAATTCAGTTCATTCTGCCATCAAGCTATCCCCGTTCTGGGCAAGTCTCGGCTACCATCCTACCTAATCTGTTAACGGAGAGTACAGTACCTTCCATACAGGAAGTCACCCAGTTCTTGGAAAGAAACAACAAACTTCTACGGGAGACTCTTTCTCAGACTCAGGCACTCAACAAGAGAAATTTTGATAAAGGGAGACGAGAAGAATTGGAACTCCGACCTGGTCATCGGGTCTGGTTGTCAACAAAATACCTGAGACTATCCTGTCCCTCCAAAAAGCTAGGGCCAAAATACATTGGGCCCTTTCCAGTAAAGAGGAAGATCAACAGGGTGGCATACAAGCTGGATCTACCCCCTTTGCTTCACATCCACCCAGTTTTTCATGTGAACTTGCTTAAAATAGTGGTCAAGGATCTCTTTCCTGAACCCAGTACAGCCCCACCAGAACCGGTCTTAGTGGATGGAGATGAGGAGTTTGAGGTGGAAACCATCCTCGACTGCAAGGGAAGAGGGGGCATCGTTCAGTTTCTGGTGAAATGGAAGGGCTATGGGCCAGAAGAAAGCTCTTGGGAGCCAGAAAGCAACCTGCATGCTGGAGAGTTAATTAGAGCTTTATGGAGAAGACATCCAGCCAAGAGGGCCCATTTTGGCATCTGGAGGCTGCCCCTTGGGGGGGGGGGGGCAATAAAAGGAAACATCTGTGGCCATTAGAATGCCTGTGCATAGCACATGCATAGCATGTGCATACGCACGTGCGCTCACCTGTGCGCGTGTGTGCGCATATGCGCTGGCATTGGCACCAAAATGGCCATTTAAGCAGACAGCACCCTGCAACCAGTGCTGTCCGTTCTACAGCATTCCTGTACCCTATGATCCCAGCGTTTACTCTTAGAGACTTTCTGTACCTGTGACCCCTTGGACTTTATTTGCTTTCTGCCTGCCCTGACCCCGGCCTGTCTACGACTACTCTTTTGCCTGCTCCTTTGTACCTCCGCTGCCCGCACATTGCTGACCCTGCTTGTATCCGACTAGCTGCCTGCCTGACCCATCTGTATGTCACCGCCAGCCTGTTACCGACCCAGCCTGCATCACCATTCTTCTGCCTGCACGAGTCCCAGTGGACCTTCACCTACCACCAGTAACCAAGTCCAGCCATTGTGCCCCCCTGTGCTCCAGAGCTCCCCGTCTACACTACCAGGGGTTCTCGAACCAGGGCCGAAAGAGAGGTTGTCCCCTGCATAAGTCAGACTCAGGTACGTGACACATACATATCCGCTGCTGAGCTGGCACTGGAGAAGGAGAATAACATCACCAGCACCCCAGAGACCGAGTCCCTTACCTCCTAGGAGGAGGCTGTCGCATGGACAGCACATTGGATGATAATGTAAGGCAGTGGAATACTGCATAGACATATCCAGGACTGTCCATGTATTTACATGATTCACAAGCAGTATCCACCTACAGATGTAACACCACCAATAGCTTAAGTTGGACTAATTTTTGATGTTTCCATCGTTCCCAGTGATCATAGATTACACGGTACCTAACCTCCGCGGTATACACGGTAGCCTATATCAAATTAAAACGGGAAACAGTGTCTCTGGGAGGCAACATACAGGATTTACATTGAGGAACAGCCATTTTGCAACCAGAAATTGCAGATGAACTATGCCATTATAGGGGCCTCATTGTTTTCACCCACCACTCCAGAGTCCCTTCTCAGCCATCCCTTTATCCCTCGCACTCCCCAGTGACTCGAGCCCCCGGTGACATATGCCCTGGGAGACAGCCATATTATTGGCATTATACATGGCATAGCCGTTACTGACTGTTTCTGTGTGCATAGACACCGGTTTCCGGACGTTTGTTGTCTATGTGGTATTGTCCTGTTGTGCATTGGCTTGGTGGGGTTTAGGTGAACACATTAACATTTTAACGGGCAGCCACTGGCAGGTGGCTATTTTTTATCTTTATATATTTCCAATAAATTTTATTTATCCATTCACACTGGCTGGCAGTCACTCATCTGACCATCGTTTGGTTCCCATTGGCTGTGATGGGACCACCTTTTGTTTACTTGTATGAGTATGCTGGTTAGAGTGATCCGACAGCAACCATACAGTGGTGAAAAGGATGGAATAACCTCACTGGTTTAATCCTGATATCCCGCTCAGGTTTTTGTTTGTTGTTTTTTTTCTGTGAGATATGCACACCTGTACATAGCATAACCCTGACCTCTGTCCTCTGTACATAGTGTAACCCTGACCTCTGTCCTCTGTACATAGTGTAACCCTCACCTCTGTACTCTGTACATAGCGTAACCCTGACCTCTGCACTCTGTACATAGCGTAACCTTGACCTCTGTCCTCTGCACATAGTGTAACTTTGACCTCTGTCCTCTGTACATAGTTTAACCCTGACCTCTGTACATAGTGTAACCCTGACCTCTGCACTCTGTACATAGCGTAACCCTGACCTCTGCACTCTGTACATAGTGTAACCCTGACCTTTGCACTCTGTACATAGCGTAACCCTGACTTCTGCACTCTGTACATAGCGTAACCCTGACCTCTGTACATAGTGTAACCCTAACCTCTGCACTCTGTACATAGTGTAACCCTGACCTCTGTCCTCTGTACATAGTGTAACCCTGAGCTCTGCACTCTGTACATAGCATAACCCTGACCTCTGCACTCTGTACATAGTGTAACCCTGACCTCTGCACTCTGTACATAGCGTAACCCTGACTTCTGTACATAGTGTAACCCTAACCTATGCACTCTGTACATAGCGTAACCCTGACCTCTGCACTCTATACATAGTGCAACCCTGACCTCTGCACTCTGTACATAGTGTAACCCTGTCCTCTGCACTCTGTACATCATCTGTGAAACCATCTGAACCAAATAAGTTTATCTTGGTCTCATTAGACCACAGGACATGGTCCCAGTCAAGGAAGTAGATAAGGGCGGGGGGGTTGGGGTGTCTGGG
>BLSH010060618.1:26509-37744 GCA_018402905.1 Glandirana rugosa
TGTGGATACAAAAAAACGTATAAAAAGTGATATTTTTTTTTTTACATTCGGGAGTGAACGTCATCCTAATGTGTATCCGTCGTAATCCTACTGCAAGTGAGGGCTTACATTTTTTTTTTTATAGTGAAAAATATGCAAAAAAACATAGGTGTGTTCTGAGTTGTAACCTAGGGATGATCATATAATCATCCTAATCAGTGTCTATATCTTTTATTATTAACAATCAAGCAGTTAAATGGGTGGTTTTCCCACGTGACCAATAGAAAGTGAAACAAAATTTAAGCAGTGCTATAAGAAATTTATCTTGAAGCCGGGAAAATAAATAATTCAGATCATCACATATCCAAGAGTTTCCTTTTCTCAAAAGCAGTGGCTTCTCCTCCTGTCACTGGATGTTCTCTCACATTCATTAGTACATTATGAATCAACATTTTATAGGTTCACATAAAGCATTACTCTAGCTACATTTTAATAAAAGACTCCTGACTTAACCCATTCTTCCAACATTTCCCCCTCCTGTTGAACCTACAAAATGTAGATTCTTATTTAATCTCCCACTCCAGGAGCCTGTCTTGTGGGGATTTTCATAAAAACAAGATCACTTTCTCATACAAGCAGTGTGGCTAATCCTGGTTTGTCATATAAGTCAGGGTCTTGTGTGGACAGCGCTGCATACATTACATCACCCGCAGCTTTATCTGCTACCCTCGAGATGAGTCCCTTCATATGCATGGTACCAGACAGCAGCCTACGCATAATAATACTGACAGTACCACCGCAACCGCGGTGGCCAAGGTGGTCAAAAACTTGCCCCACTTGCTTGCCAAACCAGCGTTCCATCCATCCGGTGAAGGGGTCCTCAATCCCGCTATTTTCTGCCAGCTCCTGAGACAGCATCTCCAAGCCCTTCAATGCTCGGGAGACACTGCCATCTGGGGTAGTATTATTAGGGATAAATGTGCAACACGTGGTGCCAAACATTACACATACCCCTCCCCTCTCGGCCAGGAGCATATCCAAGGAAATAATGTTCTGCCAGGCTGTCAGTGAGGTGGCATCAAGCTGCTCGGCAAGGCCCTTGACTGCATCTCGTGTGTAGTTAACAAAGCGCTGCTGATTGTAATATATATAGTTAATCCAATCAGTATCCTTATTTACAGATATAAACAGAAAAATTGATTCGAAACCTGCTGCTACTTGGTTTCTAGCTTTAAATTCGTCAGGGAAGCCTCTCGGTACGCCTATAGCATCTATATATACAGATCTATCAAAACTTCCCCCTGGAATATCTCGCTTGTTTATCTTATTTAATTTTATGCTGGTGGCCTTATCCCATATAGGAACACCTTCTAGTTGGGCAGGGAAGATTAGGAAGGGTTGAACTACCTTCACTAGCGTACATATCCCAGCCCAATTTGAGCCCAATAAAGGCCTTAGTTTATTGTCTCCACACAGCCAGTGTCTGCTAGAGCTTGTGTTTGATTGGAAAACAGTGAGACTGGGAATCTCCCATCACTTCTGACCTGATATGTAGTTGTGCAATATCTAAATTCATGTGAAGTCGGTTTAAGAGTATTATTAAAACAAGTGTAATTCCCCTTATAGACTGTCACACCTACTGGCTTGGTTTTCATTCTAGTCACAGGAAACGTATCGATTTCTGTTTTGCAACCCTCATTATCTGCTTTACCTTGCATCACCAATAAAATACATGTCATACTGAAAACTGTGGGTACTGGAACAGTCGCTAGGCTTGGTCTTCCACTGGTGCACACTACACAGTCAGAGGCATTAGTAGAATTGGCTGTAAACTTCATCCATTCCAACCATTCATTCTTGTCAGAATAACCAGTCTATCTTCTGGCTGTATTACTACCCCAATTACCTATTTGTCCTGCCGTACTCCCACCTCAGGGGGTAAGTTGCCCATGGCACCGGCAGGGGCACCTTGGGGAGGGTTTACCTGAAGTTTGACTTCAGCCCAAGGATCCGTCCCTGACATAGTTATTCCTAGACTATATACTCCACTGTCTTTAACCTCTGGGTTCTGTACTGTGAGTATAATGGTCCATTGGCTTCCCTTCGCTAAGGAGATCCTCTGATAGGTACTTATGTCATCTGGGGGAATCCTAGCCGAACTAGTCTCCCATTTGTGGGAGTCTGTTGTCCACCATACATTCTCCCAATAACCACATGCCTTATTCTTCCTACACATATATATATTATAAGCCCCAAGGTCATAAGTAACTTTTGGTCAAATACCTGGCTCTTTGTTAAAGTAAACACCATGGTCTGGTTTGAAGCTTCCGTATTCAAAACTGGTGTTTCTTGTACACCCCACCCCTTAACTTCTCCTGCATTCAGCCTTCTCATCCTCCTCTTAGAGAGATCTGACATTTTTTCTCTCAACTTCAAAGTTTCCCAGAGCCAATAGGTGCCAAAACCCACGGCGAATAAGGTACAAGCAATAATCAGGAACCTTCCTTGAGGGGTTTTGTGGTAACCCGGGGACAGCAGAGAAATCATGGTCACCTCCTATCTACCTATCACTATGTGTTGAGTTCACAGTGTTACTTTCACCTCTTATAGGAGGGAGGTGGTCTCTCCTTCCAGAATGTGAATCCCTTTATTTAAAAGAAAAGATGTTCCTCCATTCACAACACTCACTCACATAGATTTGTTTTCTAGTCAAATGATTTTGGGGACACTCTGTTGCCCTCGGGGATATCAGGGTCTGGATGTTTGCTTACTGACTTTGACAGCGGTAGGTGCGGTTAAGAGTGCCTGATAGGGTCCTTCAGTTTTTCCTTTGGTTCACCTTTATCTAGATCCAATCTCCTGATTCCACAAGGATGGGTCTTTCACTTTCTGATGCGATACCTGGGGATGGAACAAAACTGCTAGACAGGATTGGATTAGAATCTGGGCCTAACCACAGGTTACCTTCCCTTGTACCACCTTGTGTTTCCACTTTATGTTCCTTTGTTTTCAGGGGAAATTTCCTTTTGTGTGGGCGGAAGGAACCTTTGGAGTTATGATTACTGCATCCGCAGTTTTCATCAACCCAATATCACTTTTGCTGGCTGAACAGAGTGTCAGGGGCAGAGTGGCCAGTTCTCCCCCTTCCTCCTCTGTCAGCAATATATCCCATCATTTATCCTCCTTCCACACAACACGTTCAAATATGTCCAACACCTCTTGCTATACATCTATAACCTGTATTCCCACCCCCTGCAATTCTCCAGGCATCATTCCCATCACACCATGCCCAAGTTTTCCCCGTGGGTCGCCTGAGTGAGATGCGGGGACAACAAAACTTGCTGCCTGTAAAATTTCTTAAGGGTGGGACCACATATCACACTCATATTGATGTTACTATTTCAATGACTGGTTCAATTCTATACAGATCTAGGTTTTTCTATATTAACAAACAACTCATAAAACAATCATTAATCCTGTATTTTAAAATATCACACTTCAGTACATTTATTACTTGAATCAATTTATAACATATATAGACATCTATCTCCTGTGATCATTCAATATTGTCCCATCACATACTGTTAAGTAAAGGTGTTCTAGCCTGGTCAACTGTCTTGTTCAAAATGACTTTCACCGAAGGGTACAAATGTTTTTTTTCAGTGGGTGGAGCTTTTGCCTTTCCACGCCCAATAGGCTGGACTGGAGAACTAAACATTTAAATAATTATATAAATCATAGCTACCGTTCAAAAATTTACAGGGCGCTGGCTATGGTCAGCCATTTTTCCTTTGTTCCAAATAATGCTAGAATTACATAGCAAAAACTGATTCTTTCAACTAAAAATTTTACTTCTACATAAAAATTAAAAATGTCCCTATGTTTCACAGAAACCATCATCATACAAAATATCTTACAGAATGAGAGAAGAAGGGAAGATTGGAAGCGTATACATTGTCATGCTACAGTTAACACATTTCTTAGGAGTGGGTCACAGCTTTCCAGAGCCCGCAGGATAGAGGGACTACAAACTCCAGCATCTCCGTACACAATTACCTCTCTGAAATCACTTACATTTTCCCATTTGTATACGGCACATACTATCACTTCTTTTAGCTCTTCTTAACATTTCCATGTAAACTTTACCAAAAACTTTCTGACAAAAAAGAAAGAAAACTTCTATTTTTCTCACATCAGCTTACTTACAATGTACTCTTTCACATCTTCACAAAACTTTCTTTTCCAATGTTTAACTTACATAAACCTTCAAATATATAAACCAGTTACTCTTATTATTACCCGTTTATCATCTCACTTTCACTACAGAACGGAATGCATTTAACCTCTTCATAGATAACAACAGCCTATGTAACAACACAGAAAACTCAGCATTCTGCCAGATTGTCCACCCATGGGTTAACTAGACAGTAATTAATTTCACATACACAGACTAAGACATCTTGCATATCTCGCCTATCCTGAGAAGGAGCATAGTTTTACTTTATAGAACAACTTTAGCTCATTAAATTTTCATGGAGGTTTTCTCTAGTAGTTGACCAGGCGTAAAGATTGTAAGGTGCTCTAATTATGTCAAACATTTAAAACACTAGACACTGAAAAATCTTTCCATGCATTTTATCTCAAATCCTGTGTTCAAAGCAGTACAACTCTCCTATACTCGGGAAGCCTTTATCTTATTGAACACCGAAGAATTTAATGGGTATCACACAAAGAAATACACAGGAGATAAATAACAATGGTACTGGTCCGTACTTACCAAATTGGACCCTTATACCATACAAACAGATTGTCTTATCACTCTAGCGATAGTAAGAGAAGCACAAATAAAAATAAATTCAGACATAGTGGGTCGTCCAACCAACCTTCTTTACCCGGAAAGAAAAAATCAGGACCAAACATGTACTTCCCGGAAGTACATGGTGTCTCCTCGAGACACAAAATAGTGTTTCCTTGAAACACAAAATAAGGGGACTATTATGACTGTTACCCAGAACAATAGGGTGCCTCCCAGAGACACAAAATAATCCCCCCTAGCCGGCTAGAATTTACGTGCAGCGCCTCTCCCCCTTTAATGTACTGTACTATCCACTTCCAAAGTGGGTCATGGCACGTACATACTAAAAAGCACTTTTATTCGGATTTTGGTCAGCCTCTTCAGACAATTTCGGCAGGCAACAATAAAAAAAAAATACCTTACCGGGAGTATCTGAAGATGTGAAGATTACCTTCCGAATCTCGGTGGGACCTCCAAAGTTTGTTGGGGTGTACAGCGAAGCCTGCTGTCCCGACTGGCTTGGACCGACCCAGGATATCTTTTAGAGGTCCAATGAGAATAACCTTAGCGTGAGAAGTAACACACACAGACAGCTTGTACGCCAAAATTATTCTGTCTTGTATTTCTTTGAGCCAAACATTTATACATTACTGTGAAGGGCGTTACAAAGTTAATGATATTCTGTAACATATGACACTATAGGTTAGCAATTATAATAATTAGCAAAACTCCTCCTCGGGGCGAAGAGGAAATCTACATCTCGACATGCCTAGAACTATGGGGTTGAAATTAAGGAGAAACGAAAGTAAATGCCCTTAATAACTGGTAGTGGCTGGTACAGGAAATGTAGTAATTGGAGCTAGAGATTAGATCTTGCCTGTACGTGTAAACTGTGGAATGTGAAATGGAAGGTGGGACATTGAGAGACAGAGTGAAGAAGGAGCATCTTAAAATGGAGTCCAGGACAAAATGGCGTTTCAGTGTTTTCTCTGCATTCCCCCCCCATACAGGGACGCCATGAATCAGGGGATGGCGTGCCCAAAACGGGCACTGTCCCTGGAAAACGGGGACATCTGGTCACCTTATCGTATAGAGTTCGGGCCATCCAGCCTGCTTTGCTGGGATGTGTTCTCTGTGTTCACATGCTAAATGCATTTTTTGTCAGGGAGCCTCTCTGCTGGTCATCCCATGGAGTCCTCCACAGGGAGGCTTTCATGCTCCCCAAGCATTCCAGGGGGCACTGGCTCACAAGCGTTTATGCCAGCATGAGAGGAAATGCCTCACTCAGCTCAGGGTGCATTTTTGGCCTGCACGCAGTCTGCAGTGGCAGAGAAGTGAAATTGCCAGGTTGCCTCACAAGATGTGGTTGTGCAAAATTCTAAAGCCCTATTAAGGCGGCTATAGCAGAAAGTATGCTGCAAATATCCACACCACAAGCAACACCCATAATGAGAGAGCATAAAGCGCTCGTTAATGAAGGATGGCAGAGACCTCATCAGAAGACCAATTTACAGTACAGATTCTCTAAGCTTTATCCACATAAGATGGCTGATGTATGTTTATGCACTGCATTTCCAGGGGTGGATGCTGCCCTCAAGTGCCTGGCGCATCAAGTGTCTTTGCCTTTTTATAACTCAGTTGCCTTTAGAGATCCTAGGGATGAGAGAGTGGACTTGTTCACACCAGATGCAGTCCAGTATGTTTTTACATCAAGAACGCATGGACAGGGTTTAACTTGGATTCCAATTACCTATTTCACACCCGTGCAGCACATTCTAGGGCAGTCAACAAAAGTAGGATGTTACATTGTTTCGGTATGGAACACATCTGGAAAGTGGCAAAATGCATTGAGAATGCATCAAGAACATTCATGCAGAAACACATCTGGAACACAGAAATTGTGGTGATCGGGCCATCAGGCTTGTACAGAATCTATTCAGTGACAGATTTTGCCAGTCAACCAGCAATAGCGTTAACTTCGAGGGTTTATACTCTCCTATATTCCTGATACCCAAAGCATCCAGAGAGCTCAGAACAGTGTTGGTCCTGAGGTCCTTAAATCAATTCATTAGCCCCAGAAGGTTCAGGATGGAGCCAGTATATACAATATCAGTAGTACAACCAGGAGATTGGCTAATTTCAGTCGATTTGGCAGATGCCTATTTACATGTCCCGATTCACAAACACCGTCAGAGGTACCTCAGACTCGCAGTAGAGGAAGAGCATTATTAATTCAGACGTTTGCCCTTCGGCATCAACACAGCACACAGAGTCTTCTCCAAGATCCTGTCAACGACCATAGCATTTATCTGTTTACAGGGGCTAAAAGAATTTTCATTATCTAGATGATATCCGGGTCATTGCACATTCAAGTGAGCAGCTTGCGCTACAGCACCACAAGGTAATAGGGATCCTGTCCAACTTTGGATGGCTGATATACAGTCAAAAGAGCAACCTCCCTCCTGCTCAATGGATGAAGTATTTAGGCATGGTATTCGACACAGGACGGATTCTTCTGCCATATCGCAAGGTGACTGAGCTGAAAGCATGTGTCCACAGGGTGATTGAGGCTCAGACGTTATCAGCAAAAGACTGTATGACGATGTTGGGGATATTCACTGGCGGTACCATAGGCAAGGTTTCACACGAGAGCTGTGAAGCCTTTGAAGTGCATTAGTGCACTTTTACTGCAGTATATTGAAGTGTGTTAGTGCACTTTTACTGCAGTATATTGAAGTGTGTAAGTGCACTTTTGCTGCTGTATATTGAAGCGCATTAGTGCACGTTTACTGCAGCATATTGAAATGTGCTAGTGCACATTTATTCCAGTATATTAAAGTGTGTTAGGGTACTTTTAAGGCAGTACATTTAAGAGCGTTAGTACACTTTTGTGGCACTTTTGTGGCAGTATATTGCACTTCAATATACTGCAGTAAAAGTGCACTAACGCAGTTTAATATACTGCAGTAAACGTGCACTAGCGCACTTCAATATACTGCAGTGCACTTACATACTTCAATATACTGTAGTAAAAGTGCACTAATGCACTTCAATATACTGCAGTAAAAGTGCACTAATGCACTTCAATATACTGCAGTAAATGTGCACTTATGCACTTCAATATACTGCAGTAAAAGTGCACTAACACACTTCAATATACTGCTGCAAAAGTGTACTAACGCACTTCAATATACTGCCGTAAAAGTACCCTGACATACTTCAACATACTGCCGTAAAAGTGTACTATCACACTTCAATACACTGCCGTATAAGTGCACTAGTGCACTTCAATATACTTCAGCAAAAGTGCACTAACGCACTTCAATATACTGCAGTAAAAGTGCACTAACGCACTTCAATATACTGCAGTAAAAGTACACTAATGCTATTCAATATACTTCAGTATAAGTGCACTAGTTCACTTCAATATACTGCAGCAAAAGTCCACTAACACACTTCAATATACTGCAGTAAAAGTGCACCAACGCACTTCAATATACTGCAGTAAAAGTGCACTAATGCACATAAATATACTGCCACAAAAGTGTACTAACGCTCTTCAATATACTGCCGTAAATATACACTGACACACTTCAATATACTTTAGTAAAAGTGCACTAATGCAATTCAATATACTTCAGTAACAGTGCACTAACACACTTCAATATACTGCAGTAAAAGTGCATTAACGTACTTCAATATACTGCAGTAAATGTGCACTAACACAGTTCAATATACTGCTGTAAACGTGCACTAACGCCCTTCAATATACTGCAGTAAAAGTGCACTAATGCACTTTAATATACTGCAATAAATGTGCACTAGCGCATTTCAATATACTGCAGTAATCGTGCACTAACACACTTCAATATACTGCAGTAAAAGTGCCCTAACGCACTTCAATATACTGCAGTAAACATGCACTAACACACTTCAATATACTGCAGTAAAAGTGCACTAACGCACTTCAATTTACTGCAGTAAAAGTGCACTAACGCACGTCAATATACTGCCACAAAAGTGTACTAGCGCTCTTAAATTTACTGCCGTAAAAGTACCCTGACACACTTTAATATACTGGAATAAATGTGTACTAGCACATTTCAATATACTGTAGTAAATGTGCACTAACACACTTCAATATACTGCATTAAAAGTGCCCTAACGCACTTCAATATACTGCAGTAAAAGTGCACTTATACACTTCAATATACTGCAGTAAAAGTGCGCTAACACACTTCAATATACTGCAGTAAAAGTGCACTAATGCACTTCAAAATACTGCATTAATAGTACACTTATGCACTTCAATATACTGCAGTAAAAGTACACTAACACACTTCAATATACTGCTGCAAAAGTGCACTAATGCACTTCAATATACTGCTGTAAAAGTACCCTGACACATTTCAATATACTGCCGTAAAAGTGCACTAACGCAATTCAATATACTTCATTAAAAGTGCACTAGTGCACTTCAATATACTGCAGCAAAAGTGCACTAACGCACTTCAATATACTGCAGTAAACATGCACTAGCGCACTTCAATATACTGCAGTAAACGTGCACTTACACACTTCAATATACTGCAGTAATAGTGCTGACGCACTACTATACTGCAGTAAAACTGCCCTGCACAGCTGCACTGACACACTTCTAGATATTGCCGTAAACCTGCCCTGAAACACTAAACTGACACTACAGTAAAAATGAACGGTCGCACTACACTATCACTATATTCACACTAAAATGACACTAAAGTAAAAAAGGAAGGTCGCACTACACTCATGCTGCACTATCGCTATATTTAAACTACACTGATACTTTACACTGACAATAGAATAACAATAGCACGCTATAGCACACTAACTCACTAGTAGCAATAAACAGAGCCCTGTTCTATCTCTCTCCACTCCAATATCACACTGCAAAGGGCTGCTCTGGGAAGGAACCTTTTATAGTGTGGGGTGGGCTTATGAGCAGTGAGCCAAGATTGGGCACAGTCATCATTATTTTCTCCAGTCACGGCTCTGACTGTGTTCTGTGCTCTAGTTGGGCAAATCATTCATTGCATCAGGGCTTTCAATGCACTGTGAAGCACCGTGGGGTGTTTGGCTGGCTGAACAGATGGTCGGACGTCCCGACAATATGGGTGTTCGTCAAACGGGCGAACAGCCAATGTTCGAACTGTTCGCACAACACTAGTGCCTAGTTTGCCTTGCGGCAAACCAAAATCTATTAAACTTCTAGGATAGGTTTGAGGAAGCAGAGAACATAGGCTGTGAAAAGTTCCAAGGCAATTGATAGAGGTTTATGCACATTATGGTACATTAAGCTCTTTTTACATTAAGCCACGTTTTAGGATTGTAAACAAATAGTTAAAGAAACTTTTGGCATGATTTACCAAATTACCTGAAATTTTCAGAACATGTTGACATAGATAGAGTCTTTTATTGTGAGAATTTTGGGGGAAATTGGTTAAAGCAGAGTTCCACCCATGTAAAAGTCAGCAGCTACAAAAAGTGTAGCTGCTGACTTTTAACAATCAGACACTCACCTGTCCCTCACTCCAGCGATGCGGTCACCCAAGGGCTCGCTCTTCGCCCCCTCTTCGGCGGCGCCGGCATCATAAGTGTGGGCACCCGGCTTTGGCTTCAAAGCCAGGCGTGCACTGCGCATGCGCGAGTCGCGCTGCGCCTTGTGACTGGCTGGCGTATTTTCTGGGACCTGTGACGTATCCCAGAAGATCGCCGAGAGGGAGGGCGGAAGGTGGACTTCCTTCCTGGAGCCGCGGCTCCAGGGGAGGAAGTGGACCTGGGACCCTGTGAAAACAGGGTCCCTTGTCACCCCCCCAAAAAAAAGACATGCCAATTGTGGCATGTCGGGAAGTCACCTTCCCTTAAAGTGGAAGTTCCACTTTTGGGTGGAACTCCGCTTTAACATCTAAGCTATATTGTATGTCAAGCCACATTAAGCTCCCCAAAAAACAAGCTTAATGTCACTAATTTGCCTTGTGGGAGAACAAAATCCATGAAAATTCTGGGATAGGTTTGGGAAGTTGAGAACTTAGGTTGTGCAATGTTTCAAGGCAATTGCTTAAGGCTTTGGAATTTTATTGTATGTCAAGCCACATTAAGCTCCCAAAAAACAAGCTTAACCACTTCAGCCCCGGAAGGATTTCCCACTTTAGGACCAGAGCCCTTTTTGCGATTCGGCACTGCGTTGCTTTAACTGACAATTGCGCGGTCGTGTGACGTTGTACCCAAACGAAATTTGCCTCCTTTTTTTCCCACAAATTGAGCTTTCTTTTGGTGGTATTTGATCCCCTCTGCGTCATTTCTGATCGCCGCTATAAACAAAAGAAGAGCGACAATTTTGCAAAAAAAAACAAATTTCTTACTTTTTGCTAAAATACAAATCCAAAAAAAAAATATATAAAAAAACATTTTTTTCAATCGGT
>BLSH010060618.1:42150-66299 GCA_018402905.1 Glandirana rugosa
TACCCCCCCACGCAGAGAATCCGCCACAGAGACAGAGACCAATTTTATCTGAAAGCGGACCGCCCACTGTTTAACCACTTGCTTACTGGGCACTTAAACCCCCCTCCTGCCCAGACCAATTTTCAGCTTTCAGTGCTGTCGCATTTTGAATTACAATTGTGTGGTCATGCGACACTGTACCCAAACAAAAGTTTATAATTTTTTTTCCTCACAAATAGAGCTCTCCTTTGGTGGTAATTTTTTTTCTTTTTTTTTTTTCACCTCTGTAGACCATCTTGAGAATATTTTCTGCTTAGCTTTCATTCTAGCCATTCAAGTTAGTCTCATCATTGTGGCATTCTTTCTTTTATTCCTTTCTTTCGTTTTATTATCTCTTTATTGCATTTCCCATCGTACAAAAAAAAAAAAAAGTATAGGAATACACATTTATCATTAAACTCTATATATTTGAAAACCCCTCTCATACCGACCCCCCTCCTACCATATGCCCTGTCCTGTACCGTATACTCCCTCCGTCTCTACTCTCAGCTCCTTCCCCTACTGTCTTTCCCTCATCTGATCTCCGCATATCTCCTTGTTTTCTTGAATTCCATCCGCAGCATCTCAAGTATTCCATTTCATGTATCTCTTCTATTTTTGCCAGCCACTCTCTTATAGAGGGACTGTCTACTTCCTGCCATTTACGGGGGATCAGACTTTTGGCCGTGTACAGTAAGTGGGGAGTAATAGTTTTCATGTATTGTTTTACAGAGCTTTTAACTGCGTGGAACAAGCATCCCCATGGCTCTTCTTCTATCTCTTTTTTAGTTATTTCTTTTATTAGTTGCAACACTTGCCTCCAGAATTTTTTTAATTCTGGGGCACATCCACCAGATATGGGCCATAGTCCCAATTTCTTTACATCCCCGTGTCACATATCTGGTGGTTGAGCCTGGCTTATGCGGGGCAACCTCTCTTGCGGCCCTGGTTCGAGAACCCCTAGTAGTGCAGACAGGGAGCTCAGGAGCACAGGGGGGCACGAGGGCTGGACAAATCTCTAATGGCCGGTATAGGTCCACTAAAGCTCGTGCAGGTTGAAGGTTACTGATGCGGTCCGGGTTGGCAACTGGCGGGCAGAGAGGTACAGAGGGATCAGGCAAATGGGTGACTGGGTACAGGCTGGGTCGGTAACGTGCAGGCAGCTGAAGTACAAAGGGCACAGGCAGAAGAGTAGTTGTAAACAATCCGAGGTCAGGGCAGGCAGATAGCAACAAAGTCAAAAGGATAGCCGGGGTCACAGGAACAGGAAGTCTCTCAGAACAAACGCTGAGGGGATCACAGGTGCAGGACGCTGTAGAACGTACAGCACCAAGTGCAGGGTGTCAGCTGCTTAAATGGCTGTCTTTGGCGCCATTGCCGGTGCATACGCGCGTGCACAGGCGCGCGCACACGCTTTGTGCGCCCACGCATAGGTCTGCCAATGGCCCCGGATGGTTCCTTACACCCCACCAGCAGAATGGTGTCTTTCCTACCTGAAATTGATTTGCTTTCCCTGGTGTAATATACCATTGTGTTAAACATTTATAGTTCATTTCAATGTTGCCACTGTTAACCGCTGATCTGTGGGTCATCTTCCATATTTTCGCTAGGGTTTGTTCCTTCCCTCATTCTCCCAATTCTTGTTCCCATTTTTTTATAGATGGCGGTATCACCGGTCCTTTTAGTGCTACCAGTATTTTATAGATCCGGGAAATACTCTTTCCCCAGTCAACAGATATACAAGGGGTAATAAGTCATCCCCGGATCTTATTGGCTGTGGGAGTGTTGAAACAAAATATTTTAACTGGGCATATCGCCATTCGTCTATTGTCAGTAAATCTTTTTTTTTTGTTTTAAACCTTGTAGTGTGCAGATTTTCCCCTTTTACATAATGTCTTTCAGTTGTGCATTCTCATCTTTTATCCACTTCCCATATTCTGACCCCTTCCCAGGTGGGAAATAGTCAGTGTCTCGTAGTGATAACAACGGTGAATTATATTTCCATTTTTCTTGTGTATGAATTGTGTCCCATATCTTTAATACCTGCCATGTTCATTCCAAGTGTGCCTACATCTAATTTTCTATATTGTGGTAGGATCCAAATTATCTTCCCCTGTGAACCGTTACTCATCGTGTGCCCTACATTTACCCATCTTTTTTTTCCTTTTTGTTTTTAACCCATTCAGGTAGGCGTGACAATAGAATTGCGTTATATTATTTTTTGAGGTCAGAGACCCCTAGTCCCCCTTGTGTTTTATCTTTGTTTAATTTGGTAAGGCTAGTTATATGGTACATTACGCTCTTTCTACATTAACTGCTTAAAGACCAGCCATCATTGTACTTCGCTTCATGTAATAGATATAGCAGCCGGCCACCCGCGATCGCTCCACACAGAGGCAGAACGGGGATCTGCCAATGTAAACACGGCGGATCCCCGTTCTGACAGGGGAGCTCAGAGTGATTGTCTGTTTCCAGTGATCGGGAAGAACGATCTCTCTCCTCCTCCAGTCAGCCCAGCCCCCATACAGTTAGAAACACCTCCCAGGGAACACATTTAACCCCTTGATCACCACAAGTGTTAACCCCTTCACCACCAATGACATTTATACAGTAATCAGTGCATTTTTATAGCACTGATTGCTGTATGTCACTGGTCCCAAAAAAGTGTCCGATCTGTCTTCTGCAATATCGCAGTCCTGCTAAAAATCACAGATCATCGCCATTACTAGTAAATAAATAAATAAATAAAAATGCCATAAATCTATCCCCTATTTTGTAGACGCTGTAACTTTTGTGTAAAGCAATCAATATACGCTTATTGCGATTTTTTTTTTTAAATTTATTACGATTTTCAGTGATAAATTACATACAGTAACAGATCAAAGAGTATTGTTGATAATAATATGGTTATCGAAAAAGTAGTAAAACAGCAGAATTAGCATCTACTTTTGAACAATGAGATGGTAATGCAGTACATAAATCGTTCTAATTTATGGTTAAGTTGAGAAGTTCATATCATCAGGGGCGTAATGATAGGGGTTGCAGAGGTTACAATTTCAACCGGGCCCCATGTTCCGGGGGGGCCATGTGCCTCCCTTGTACACCTGGTAGGAGGGATGGCGGGGCGACATTTAGAGGAATCATTCTCCTCCATTTTCATCCTAATGGAGGAGATTGGTTCCTCTATATGCTGCCCCCGCCACCCCTTCTATCCAGTTTACTTGTCTTCTGCTGTTCCCAGGGTCCCCCCACAGAGTTGCTCTCTTTCCCCCTCCTCTCTCCTGCCAGCTGCTGCAGAAGATGTGTCATGATGGAGAGGTGGGAACAGGTCGGCAAATTTGTAATTTACCGGCTCCTTCCTTTTCTGAATGGACAGACTCAGTGAATGGTACCAATTGGTTCATTCATAACTGAAGCATAGTAAACTGTTTTTACTATATTTCCGTTTCTGAATGAATGGGAGGCTTGGTACTCAGCTATTCCTGTCATTCATTCTATACAGCTGAGGCTACACAGATGGAGATTGAGGGCTGAATTTTAGACCCCTGATATCTCATCAAAGCCCCCCAACAGAGCTTCTAAAATAAATTGTAAAAAAATTATAAAAACTAAAATTGTAAAAGAAAAAAATGAAATGGTAAAAAAATAAAATTAAAATAAAAATTAAAAACTACTGACACCAGTGAGGGAACTATCAGGATTGCAAAGGTTGCAATTGGGTACGGGCCCTGGCATTTTACCACCATGGGGAAAGGGGGCCTATTCTGACTCCAACTGTTGTAATAATGACTTATCACTTGCTGAGACCTCTATGCCTGGCCTGTATAAGCAGATATAATGACTGTGCACAGTCTTTATCAGATAGCTTGAACTCACCAGCACCGATTCTTCCATAAGCGTCTATTGCAAATAGCAGGTACAGCATACAACAAATGTGGCAGATGGTTGAAAGATGGTAACTGCATGTCAAAACATGGTAATGTGTCCTAGGATGCAAGCAGATTGTGTGAGGCCTACAACATAAGTGGCCAGCTCTTCTTCCTCATGAGACAGAGAGAAGACACAGGAAGCGGAAGTTACCTCACAGAGTGAACCAGGAAGAGGAAATTAGCTCAGAGAAGATGGGAGGTACATAGATCATAACAGTATGGAAAGGTGCAACATCAAAAACAACCACAAGATGGCAGTGTAATAACTAACTATACAAACATTATTATAACTTTGCACAGGTTTATGTTACATGACAATACATGCAACAGCGCACTCCCCGTCTGGTATTGTAAATACCACTATGCTATCTCATAACGGTAGTTATGCAATGCAAATAAACATTGTGTAATTTGCAGTTGTCTTGAAGATCTGAAAGACAAAAACAACATGCATGTATATGCAACAACAATAAAGAAGGCATCAAGAAGTGTCACTTAATGTTCAAGGCATCTTCTTGTGGTAGAAACGGAATCCAACAGACCCAGGTAAGCAAGTTCAGTCTCCAAAAGGCAAGAGTAAAACAAGTTCTGTGATGGGTCTGAGGAAAGTTTTTACAGTTCCTTGTCTGGCAACCTTCACCTCTACTTTACGTACCATACCATCATCACTGGGGATGGTCTTTAGAATGAGCCCCATGGGCCGTTCGATTCTTTCAGCTTGCTGGTCTTTGAGGAGAACAGGGTCTCCAATTTGGAGGTTAGGGTCCAGATCAGCGGCAAAGGTCTTGACTTCAGGACGAATCTCAGGATCATTGTCAGGATTTAGTAGACTGAAGACCTCAGGTGTAGTTTCTTCTGTATGATCCAGCAGGAATTTAGGTCCTGTCAACCAAGAAGAGTTTGCAAAGGCACTTGCAGACATTGGTCTGGTGGCATGAACTGCAGGATTATGCTCCGATGGAACATGATGCCATTGTTCAGGCCTTGAGGATTTTCTGATTCTTTCTACACGGTTGCTGACATAGGCATAGAAGTGTTTTGTCCGATTATATATGTAGCCCAAAACAACTTTGCTGCCTGTGTAGAATTTTATGTAATCTATTTGAATGTCTAGCTCACGCAGTATAAAATCTGTGATTTCTACAGTTAATACAGTCCCACAAAGTTCAAGCCTGGGAAATGTGTGCTCAGGCTTAGGCGCTAACTTAGCTTTGCCAAACAGAAACCCTACATGGGTTTGATTGTGAGAGTCTCTTACCTTGAGGTAGGCAACAGCTGCTATGGCCTCAGTGGATGCACTGATAGTTGTTTTAATAAGGATTTACCTAGAGTCCATAATCCACGTAGAAGTCTCTCTCAACGAAGTGTCGAGCATCTGCACCATACTCCTTTTCTCCATCAAGGGCAGTCCTTCGTAGCCCATATGTTGCTACAGCAGGTGAGGGACTGTTTCCGAATACATGTACTTTCATGCAGTATTCAATCACTTCATTGTTTATGTTGTTGTCACGGTGCCACAGAAATCTTAGGAAGTTCCTATGGTCTTCTTTTACTATAAAGCAATGGAACATTTGTTCAATGTCAGCAGTTATGGCAACTGGCTTTCTTCCGAACCTCATAAGTATTCCTACAAGGTTGTTGGTTAGGTTAGGCTTGACCAGGGATCTGTTGCTCTGCTCATCTATTATGGCATACATCCTGGTAGCTTTCTCAGGTTGATCCTTTGGATACATTTTGACTAGACATACCTTGGCACAGCATTTGTGGCTTGATCCTTCTCCACAGACCTCAGTACATGAAGAAGAGATGTTTGTAATGGCTGGAGCATGGTTTTGTTGCTCCCTGCCATGATTTGATGCAGGGTCCAATGTAGATGGCTGCTGTGGATTGTCTGGAAGTGGAGCAGGATGCATAGCTGTAACGTGTTTGTCGCTACTGCATTCTGTGCACTTGATGGCAACTTTACAGTTTTTAGCAAAATGGTCATAGGAAGCACAGCACCTACAGCATATTCCAAGTTTCTCCCTGTGTTCTTGGACAGTCTTTGCCCTAAGCCCACAACATTTCTTTATAGGGTGAGGTTTTTTGTGAATAGGGCACTGATAATTTGGATCTTCTTCTCTATCACCCGAATCACTCTGGTGAGCAGGAGAGGATACGGGAGGTGAGATGTCTGTCTTTTTAGCAGATACTGCTCTATATAAGTCTCTCTGTTTAGTTGCTTTGTTATCATACCTTGATGATGATGATGATGCAGGCAAGCTGGACTCGCTGAAGCTGAAGCTGGGATCTTTTCTCGTCCAGGTTTGTTCACCGATGAACCTGCAAAAATATGAGAATGGAGGAAAAGATACGTTATAGTTTCTTTTATATCTTGAGCCTTGTTGCGCCCATTTCTCCTGCAGATTGTATGGCAGTTTAGACACTACTGGGTTCACGCCATGGGCGGTGTCCAGGTAGCTCAGCCCAGGCAGACAAGGGTCTGTCTTTGCCAACTGTAGCTCCATGAGGAGGTCACTTAGTTCTTGAAGCTTGCAATGATCTTTGTTTCCTATTTTTGGAAAGTTTTGCAGTCTTTTGAATAGAGCACTTTCTATGACTTCAGAGCTACCATAGGTTTGTTCAAGTCTTGCCCATGCAGCAGCAAGACCTGCATCTGGGTACACAACATGTACTGCTCTCAGTCTTTTAACATGATCTGCAGATTCTGAACCCAGCCACTTTATGAGCAAATCAAGTTCCTCCTTGGCAGTAAGTTTGAGATAAGCGATAGAAGCCTTGAAGGTTGATCTCCAAGCTCTGTAGTTCTCTGGACAGTCATCGAACCTTAAGAGGCTAATGTTAATGAGCTTGCGGCAAATCATATATCTGGCGAATTCAGACAGGTCTGATTTCTCACTCTTTGGTGCCAAAGTAACTTGCGGGACCTCTTGGGTGTGAAAGTTCTCTGGTGAGTAAAGGTGAGGTTTACCAGGATAAAATGATGCTGCAAGAGCATCTAGCTTAGTCTCTAAGGCTTCTGTTGGCTGTTGCTTGAACTGTGACTTGTCGCTGGCAATTACCTTGTTGTTGATAGGAGTTGATGTGGTTTGCTGCGTGAATACGCTTGCTTTCTGGACTTGAAGAGGCTCAGGCTTGTGCGTGTTAAAGGTCTCTGTGTTAAGAGTTCAAACAGTAATGTTAGTAGGTGGTACAGGTGATGATTCTGTATCATTGCAAACACTGTGCCTTAGCACATATTCACTGGTGCGTTCAATTGGATCTTCCTCCTTTGCTGGAATGGAACAATCCGAGTTAATACTTCCTCCCATTGCTTGTTCAAGGACCTTTAGCCTTGGTCGGACAGCTGCTTCCTCCCTTTCCACTTGCAGAATCTTTATTTGGGATTCCGCCTTTGCTTGGTGAACTGCCATCTCTGCTTGAAGAGTTTTGCTCCGAGCTTTTATCTCTGCTTGGCGAGCTTTGTCCTGAGCTTCTTTCTCTGCTTGGCGAGCTTTGTCCTGAGCTTCTTTCTCTGCTTGGCGAGCTTTGTCCTGAGCTTCTATCTCAGCTTGGCGAGCTGTCATCTCTGCTTGTAGAGTTTTGTTCTGAGCTTCTATCTCAGCTTCCCTTCTGGCAAATGAGCTTCTCACTTTATTTGCTTCTAAATTTGCACAGGCCTTGATTAGCTTGTCACTTAATGTTGAGCTTCTAGAGCGATAAGATCTAGAAGAACGCGTTGTGAGCTTAGTGGATGAGGATTTATGAGATCTGGTCTCCTGCAGTTTGGCGATGCAGAGTTCCGCCTTATCCTTGGCATCTTGCACTAAGAGATCTCTTTGTTGGTTTAGTTCATCAGTCTTAGACAGTTCTGCTAAAGAGCCCCTCTATATTAGAGTCCTTTAAGAAAGCTGTGTATTTTGCGGACAGCCACTGGTAGCGCTCATACGCTGCAGATAGGCGGTCTGTAGAATTTCTTAATTCAGCTTGCTGATTGCAGCGTAGCAAGACTGACATGCCGTATGTAGTTGTGTCCCACAGTTAAGACAGATTGCTGGAGAACTTATCCCTAGTGGTTTTGTAGTTTTCTCTAAGTTTCTGTGTTGGTATAATTGTGCGCTTGGGTCTTACACTTTGCTCTGCGATATATACAGAATCTGCTCCCTGTACATCTGTGGGGTCAGAGGAATGATGTATCTGTGTAGATTCAGTGATAAAAGAATGTTCAGAAGCTTTGTCTAGACATTTTTTCAAGTTTTGCAAAAAATGGTTACTGTCTCTTTAAGAAGACGAACAGCAGCTTAGACAGGTGGGATAACACAGTCCAATGCAGAGAAACAGTTTTTAACATTCACATGTGAAGTGCAGTAAGCTTGTGCGACCATGTACTTCAAAGGATGGCAGATGGCACTGAGATTGATTGCAGATTAAACATACACATCTACACAGCAGGAATTCTACCACATGTTTTGACTACCCATCCACAGAGCAGGCTTTAGGAATTTCACCATGTTTTGACTATTCTGACTCCAACTGTTGTAATAGTGACTTATGCCTTGCTGAGACCTCTATGCCTGGCCTGTATAAGCAGATATAATCACCGTGCACAGTCTTTATCAGATAGCTTGAACTCACCAGCACCGATTCTTCCATAACCGTCTATTTATTGCAAATAGCAGGTACAGCATACAATAAATGTGGCAGATGGTTTAGAGATGGTAACTGCAGGTCAAAAAATGGTAATGTGTCCTAGGATGCAAGCAGATTGTGTGAGGCCTACAACAGGAGTGGCCAGCTCTTCTTCCTCATTAGACAGAGAGAGGACACAGGAAGCGGAAGTTACCTCACAGAGTGAACCAGGAACAGGAAATTAGCTCAGAGAGGATGGGAGGTACACAGATGATAACAGTATGGAAAGGTGCAATATCAAAACCAACCACAAGATGGCAGTGTAATAACCAACTATACAAACATTATAACTATGCACAGGTTTATGTTACATGACAATACATGTAACAGCACAGGGCCCGCTGCAGAACTTGTGAAAGGGTGCCGCTGCAGGACCGTAATAAAGGGGCCCGCAATGGCAGTAAAGGGCCCCAGGATCAGCGGGAAGAGGGAAGAGCCCTGGCCAGGTGTCAGGGGGGCCCTTCATAATTTCTTGCACCGGGGCCTTGAAGGTTCTAGTTATGCCTCTGCATATCATGAAACCCTCGGGAGTGGAGGCAGCATTCAAAACTATTAGAAGGGAATTGTCAGGAGTTATACCAAATCAGAATTGGTCAAGGGGTCAGAGAAAGTTGACTGTTCATTTATTTAAAATTTTTACAGGGAGTTGGCTATATCCTTCTTTAGATACCATGTGGTATAGCAGAATGGGTAGATGAGTGGAGACAATTTTTCTTGTGAAAACATTTTCTCCATGTAAGTTCGCCATCTGGTGAAAAATCTAGAGGTGGAGCAAAAGTTCAAAGCAATAGTGTCCAATCTCTCCATGTAAAAGAGTGAAAGAATAGCTGGTTTTAAAGCCTGTAGAGAAGGTGGAGATGGTTTTTTTTATTTGTCCATTTGATAGTTAATAAGGTGAGAGTACAGGCTAGAGATAGAGTGGTCATCGCTTTGCGGTGCCCGGTCTATGAAGGATTTCTGAAGAGGGTCTTCATTTAGCTTGGAGTATGTGCGTAGGTAACTAAGTAGTTGTTGATGATGGAAGGCATTAGAAGGTGGGAGAGAAAATTCCATTGATAGGGTTTGAAAGGATTTGAACGTGCCCCGATCATCCGAGTATAAAGGGGTGATGGTGGTGAGATCCCTAGCGCGCCAGTCAGAGAAGATCGATTGCATGGTTGATGGAATAAACATAGGGTTACCCTTGATAGGGAGATAGGAAGATATGTTTGTAGGGAGACTTAATAGCTCCCAAGTCTCTCTCCAGGCCCACAACTGTATCTCTGACAAGTATATTGGATCGAAGATGCAATGGTAGGGTCCTTAGGTTAGAATAGAGGACCGCCAACAAAGTGAAGGGGGAGACTAAGGTCTCCTCAAGTGCATGGTCTGAGTATTTAGATTTGCCTGATAGCCAGTCTATACCCTGTCTAAGCAAACATGTAAGGTTATAAAAACCCAGTTTGGGCAATCCTGCACCACACTCAGACTTTGGAAGAGAACGTTTTTGAAGAGCTATGTGAGTTTTTTTTGCACAACCATAAAAAGGATGTCAGCGCTTTGTGTATTTTAAAAACATCAGAGTTTTTTAATAGAAGGGGTATGGTCTGCATGGGGTAAAGTAAGCGTGCAAAGGATATCATTTTGAAGAGGTGGCATTTTCCAAAGAGCTTAAAGGTTATGGTAAATGGGGATGAAGTTCTCCACTTAGCAGATAGCCTGGGGTTTAGAGCTAAAACCTCACTCTTGTCATAATTAATCCTGAAACCAGAGCTGGCTCTAAAGGCTGCAAATATGTCTTGTAATTTGATAAAGTCTAAGAGGAGATCCAATGTATGCAATAATATGTCATCCGCAAACAGGGCAGAACGAGAACTGGGTCTCCTATAGTGATACCACTGACCCCTGCAGATGAGTTGAGAAGTCTCGATAGTGATTCATTTGCTATATTGAACAACAGAGGGGACAGGGGGTATCCCTGTGTCGTTCCCTTAGTCAGAGGAATTGTATCTGAAATGAAGTCAGCAGTGACTAAAAGAGCCGTCGGAGACTTGTAGATTTGTTGAAGAAAGCAGAGAATCGAGCCTGGGAATCCGAAGGCATTCATAACTTTAAAGAGCCAAGCAAAACATGCTATCGAATGCCTTTTCGGCGTCTAAAGGATATGATGGCAACATTTTGGTTTGGGTGTGATTTGGCATATTCTAGCGCTAGCAAAACTTTGTGAATATTTAAAGTCGCAGAGCGTCCCGTGACGAACCCCGATTGGGCAGGGTGCATTAAAGAGGGGAGCAGAGAAGCTAACTGAGAGGCTATTATTTTGGAAAGTATCTTTACATCAACATTGATTAGTCTGTATGAGCTCGGTAGAAGCAAATCTTTACCTTTTTTAGATATTAGTTTAATATGAGCTTGGGTTCCTGTGGGAAGGTATGGCCCACCCTCCCACATGGCTGTGAATACATGCTTTAAGGTGTCTGGTATGAAGTCTATAGTTAATTTGTAGAACTTGGCAGTATAGCCATCAGGTCCTGGGGCTTTAGAAGATGCCAATGATTTAATTGTGATTTGAATGTCTTCTACTGAAATGGGGGCATTCAGAGATTCCAGGTGTTCAGGAGTGAGTTGTGGCAAGTGCACCTTGGACATCAAATCGTCAGCTTTTATCTGATCAATAGGATCCTCTGAATAGAGGGATGTATAGTAGTCTGAGAGTATTTTGCTGATTTTTGAAGGGGAAGTGACAAGTGAGCCTGTAGTGTCTTTCAGGGCTGCAATATACGTGGGGCTCTTAGGACCCGCACATAATCTTGCTAAGAATTTGCCTGCTTTATTGCATACTTGTAGTAGTGTACTGCAGAGTAGGACAATCTAATGGCCTCCTGTTGCTCTGTTCACCAATCAAAATTTTGTTTAGCTAGTTTCCACGCCTCTATATTGTCCAAGGTGCGGGCTTGTATTAAAGCTTCATGTTTTAAGGGCAGGGTTTCACTAGCTTTTATATATTGCTGTCAGGCATGCCTTTTAAATTGAGTGGTGTAGGCAATTATTTTCCCCCTAAAAAATGCCTTGCCTGCCTCCCAGAAAAGGTTGGGGTCAGTAATGTGTGCTCCATTAGTCGAGGCATATTCCACCCAGGCTTCATAGAGCGTGTGGCGAAAGACTTCACTCTTGGCGAGATACGAGGGGAAGCGCCAAGTGGGTGCAGTGGATGATGGTTTGATCCCAGTCATGTGCACTTTGATGGGGCTATGGTCGGAGATAGCTATATCGCCAATTTCCACATTATGTAGCATTGGCAATATGGCTCGCGAGGCGAATAAATAATCAATACGTGAAAAAAAACTATGGGGGGGGTGAGAAAAAGATATAGTCACAGTCGGTTGGGTGTGTCAAGCACCAGGCATCTAAAAAGTGAATTGAAGTGATAGTCTGTGCTAGGGGGGAGACATTCATGTTTTGGGGTGTTGTCTCATGAGTTGGATGGGCTCTGGCACCTGTACAGTCCTCTGACGGTCTAGTAACCGAATTGAAGTCCCCCCCAATTTAATGGCGAGTCTACGGGGCATCTTGTACCCAGGACACCATGTTTTGGAAAAAGTAAATGTCAGGCGAATTGGGGGCGTATATATTGGGTATAGCAATCTCACTAGAAGATAGTGTTAGGTGCAAAGTTAACTTATGGCCAGGAATAAGGGGGGGGGGGGAGAGGAAGTAGGCCCAGCCTCGATATATCTAAGCAAGAGATAGGAATATCGGTCTCTACTCATCTAAGGAGTGACTGAACTTTTTCTGCAGTTTTACCCTACTGCTGTTCAATCAAACTTAACAACAGTAACCAAACCTGAGATGATCATCAGAAGGTGATAAACGCCAGCTGTATGGTGAGCACAGGTCAAGGTAACATAGAAGGGCTAACAAGAAAAAATTTGTAGTAGCCCCTTCACAATATGAGTTCCAATGTCTGTTGGAAATAGGGGTATTTCAGCGAGTTATTGGGCTGGAGATTGTTGATGCTTTGAAGAAGCACGCTGAGCCTTAGGGGTAGCTGAGGAAGAGCTGGAGGTCAAGGCATTTATTTCTATTTCCATATTGGAAGCATTATTGATGTAATGTTCTGCATCAGCTGGAGAGGTAAAAGTGAGACATTCCCCTGTGGAAGATAGGCCAGAGTGAACTTAATATGGTTATTATACAGGGTTAAACAGATCGGGGAGAATGCTTTGCATTGCCTCATCACTGAGTAGTCAGCAAATAGTAGTAGGTCTGAACCCTCTATTGAAAGGGTGCATGAGTGACGGAATTTTTGCAAGATTGCATTTTTGTCAGCATAATTAAGATATCTGACTATGACAGGCCTAGGTTTGTTGCGTTGTTCTGAGGGCTGGCCATGCTCCACGATGCATTGGGGGACGCGTAGGCCCAGTTGTTCAGGAATACGCTTAGAGCAAACTTCCGTGAGCTGCGCATTAGAGCACGTTTCGGACTGACCTACAATCCGCAGATTGTTACGTCTCCCAAGGTTTTCTAAGTCATATAATTTGTCCCAGAGGTCTCTGTGGGATTGGGAAAGGCGTGCTAGAGCTGCCGAACTAGCCGCACTGTCATCCTCAATGGAGGAGATGCGCTCCTCTGCGTGTGTTATTCGTTCTGCCTGATTCTGCAGTTCCATGTGCAGCTGCTCCAGCCCCTTCTGTACCGCTGCATCCACTGTAGCAGCCAGGGTGGGGGTGAGGAGGGCTACCACTACCTGTGCTATGTCCGCTGGTGCTGCGAAAGCTGGGACAGGCTCTCCTGTAGGAGACTGGGTGATTGCAGCGTTGCTGGGGGCGGGCGCCATATTGGCTGCGGCCGACAGAGGCTCCGCTGGAAGCTGTGGGTTGTAGATGGGCGGGTGTCCCGGAGTGGAAGCAGGCTAATATGCAGGCTTTCAGTGGGGGAACGGAGCGGGAGGGAGCTCTCCTACCTCCTCCTCATGTGGCGCCAGAACCAGATGTCCGCAATTTTTTTTTTAACAGAAATATGTAGAAGAATACATATTGGCCTAAACTGAGGAAGAAATTTGTTTTTTTATATGTTTTTTGGGATATTATTTATAGCAAAAAGTAAAAAATATTGATTTTTTTTTTTCAAAATTGTCGTTCTTTTTATTTTTTTTATAGCGAACAAAATAAAAACCACAGCGGTGATCAAATACCACCAAAAGAAAGCTCTATTTGTGGGGAAAAAAAGAACATCCTTTGGGTACAACGTCGCACGACCACGCAAATGTCAGTTAAAGCAAAGCCGTATCGCAAAAAAGTGGCCTGGTCAGGAGTTCCACCCACAATTGGAACTCCCCCCCCCCCATGCCACATTTGGCTTTTTTCGGGGGGAGGGGGGAGAGCATACCTCTTTGACAGGTGTCCTGTCCCCACTCCCGGGAGCCCGGGCTGCGACGAATTACGTCAGCAGCCCGGCTCCCTCCTCCCTCCTTCCCCCACTGCCGAGCCTGTGAGCAGTAGGGGCCCGGTGTGAAGCCGTACTGCTTCATTGCCGGGTTCCCTTACTCGCAATGGCGGTGGCAGCACCCGGCAGCTGATGGAAACATCGCTGGACTCCAGGACAGGTGTCCTATTTTTAAAAGCCAGCAGCTACAGTATGTGTAGCTGCTGGCTTTTAATTTTTGCAGCTGTGAGCAGAACACTGCTTTAAGTGGTTAAGCTGTTCACATTAAATGTTTTAGGATTGCAATAATATAGTTTAAGGTGAGTAACTTTTGTTTTTTTGTATGTTAAGCCACATTAAGCTCCCCAAAAAACAAGCTTAATGTCCCTAGTTTGCCTTGTGGGAGACCAAAATTTATGAAACTTCTAGGATAAGTTTGGGAAGTTGAAAACTTAGGTTATGCAAAGGCGATTGATTAAGGTTTAGGCACTTTATTAAACATTAAGCCATTTTCGCATTAAACGTTTTAGGATGTCCCCAAAAAGAGCTTCAGATTTTCTCTCAGTCCTATTTTTGGTAGCCAAAAGGCATCTCCTCACATCCTCTGAGTCTTTCTCCCACCTGGGGTAAAGAGTCATTGGGACTCGGTGGGTTGCTGAGGAGGGTTAAACAAGATACCTCTGTTGTCCATGGCTTCTTTGAGAACCCCCATATCCGCAAAGGCCAAATTGGACTTTTTGAACAAAAGGGGAATCCAACTTAGGACATTTTATTTCAGAGATGTGCTGGATCTTCATTAAAGGGAAATTTTAGACATTTTTCTCTGGCTCTCCATTCCTGGAGTATAGAATCTGTATGGGTCTTTGCACCAAGTCTTTGATGCATCAAGTAATGTCTGGGAAGCTGCACCTTCTCATCCTCAACTTCTATGATTTTGTAAATGGCCTTTAGTAAATTATTCACATCTTCAAAGGATGTTCTACGATGCTCCTGCAGACAATTCGCTGGATTCAGCATCACTAGATGACTCTCCCTGTGAGGCTAACAGCGTGCCAGAAGCTTCTTCTACCTGGTCCTTAAGCAAAACTCTCCAACCCGCCTGCGTTGAAGTAACAGCAATTTAGGACTTAGGCACTGACTGCCCTTTTCTTGGGCATAAAAATAAATAGTAAGAGGCTGCCCCCCTTGCTACACATGTTAGAAATAAACTACAATGCCCCATCAGAAAAAGCCCAACAGCAAAGGGGAGGAATGCTTCCACAACCCCCCCCCCCCCCCCCATAGTATACCCCTGCCTGTGTTGAGAAATTGTGAAAGGGCCTAACAAGCTCACACTAAAATACAGCTACACTTACACCAGCCCATGAGACAAGAGCTCCTACCATTCCAGGGCAGGCAACATGTCTCCTCTGTCTGGAGGAGACACTAAAACAGAGTGGGCACCTGGAGGACTTCCCTTTTAACTCTTGATGCCAATGTTTTTTCTGTCCTGGTGGGTGGCGTTCTGTCTCATGAGCTGTCCTGACGAGACGAGATGACTCGGAAAATGTTACCATGGAGACACTGTACTACTCTGGGAAGTGATCGGGATTTTTTTTTTTTTCAAAAAGCAATTTTTATTAATTTTTATCAAAAAAAGAAGAAAAACATACAAAAATATAGGTACAATATTCACATGAAGCACTTACTAAAAAGTAAGATAAAGTAGCAACAACCCCAACCAGTTGAACTACAAGCAGCAAATGTTCTGTTGAAACGGAAATACTATTGAAACATTGTAACATAGAGTAATATCACTGAGGAGTGGATGTTATAGCGTAAAATAAAACATGAGTAGTAAAGGTCAGAGAGAGAGAAATTATAGTCATGATAGTAGCTTATTTACTGGCTCAAGGGATCAGGATTTTTTTTTGTTTACGCTATAATTGTTAATAACAGTGATGATCACTGTTATAAGCAACCATTTTTCTGAATGGCGTTTATTCATTCATAAGTATTCATTGTGTACTATTGTGATAGTTGTGATTAGCTACAGCTAACACATGATACAGATGCCCTGACAAATCACAATAGTACACAATGAATGGCCATTAATTGTGTACAGTTGTTATGTGATCACTGCGATTGGTCACAGCAATCACACAGTACTGGGGTCGGCTCGGTACAGAGATCTGTCATCCACTGTGTTTGGTGGACACAGCGGGTGCCATCCCTCTAGGACAAAGGAGGGAATGATTAAGACCCCATGTCTCTTATTCCAGAGCCAGGATCTCCTCTAATACAGTTTTGCCAGAACAGGTGTCCCCATTGGAAGATGTCCTCTCTTGGTTCAGTGAAACCTCAAAAATGTTGAATTCCTATTACTTCCTGTACAAGAGCCATCCCAACAGCCAACTCTAACAGGCAGGAGCAGTGAAAGCTAGAGATCACCCAAGGAAATTCACTGTGCGATTTTACTCTTGGCTTGACCCCATAAGCCTATACCCAAAATGGAAGCACAGTGGCTAAGTGGTTAGCACTTCAGTCTGGCAGCACTAGGGTCATCAGCTTGAAGTAGCAGCAGTTTAGAACTTATGCACTGACTGTTGACTAGGAGGAACTGAAGAGGGCTTCAAGTCTTATGGAAGAGACCTGAAGGCATGTGTCAGGAAGATCGCCAGCATGATTACCCCCAGGAAAGGTCCATCTGAGAATTTCTATGCTGCTGGTGCGCGTGTGCACGCGCTTGTGCACGTGTGTGCGTGCGCGTGTGTGTCCATGTCTCGGCACCAAACGGGCCATTTAGGCCTCATACACACGGACGTTTTTTGACGCCATCGCTTTCTGGCGTTTTTTGCAGCTCTCCATGTTAGTCAATAGCCCCATAAAAACGTCGGTGTTTTTGAGCTGTAGATGGCGTCGGCGTTAGTGAGCTGAAACTAGAACCCACAGCCATCGCGTTCTGAGGCTGTGACGTTTTGGCATTTTTTGACGCCAACGCCACAATATGCCAACAAACGCCAATAAACGCCACCTAATATTATACCGGCGTTTTCCGGCGTTTTTTGACGCCGACGTTTTTAGGTTGAAAAATAGCAGAGGGATGATTTTTTTTCAAAAAACACCTATTGATGCCGACGCTCACTTACGCTCACTAACGCTCAAAAACGCCGATGCATAACACCGAAAAACGCCGACTTTTTTTCCTTGACGTCGGGCCCGACGTTTTGTTTATTTTTTTAGAAACGTCCGTGTGTATGAGGCCTTAAACCCTGTTAACCCTCAGAGCGGGTGCTGTCTGATCTACAGCGTTACCTGTGATTACCTGCTATCTTCTGTTACCTGCTCCTGTTTGTTATCTGACCCGGCTTGCTTGACTTCTCTGATATCCCCCTGCACCCGACCCTGGCTTGTCTCGACCACTCTTCTGCCTGACAATCTGTACCTCGCTGCCAGCCCATTGCCGAACCTGCTTGTCACTGACTCCGCTGCTGTGCCTGTGTCCATCCGGTCTCCTAAAATATTCTGCTCTGACACCAGCACCCTTCCAGCACATCTCCGGACCACCTGCTGATGGATACTCTTGGACTTCTACAGGCACTCATACCATACTCCTGTGGCCGCTGTCTCAACTCCAGCGGTCCCTTGAACCAGAGTCGTAGGAGAGGCCACCCCTGTCCATCAGGCTCACAACCTGGTACGTGACAGTATCAGACAGCCATGGCTGAGCCTGCAGGGGGGGCTCTGGTCTACATGAGGTCAACCAACACCTCTTGGACCTCACACAAGCCATCAGGACCCTTCAGGAAAAACACGCCCTCCTCAAGGAGCAAGTTCTAGTTACCACTTCCGGCTCTGCAACTATAGCCAGCCTTGATCCAACTACTGTGATGCCCTTCTCAGAGCCCCTGGTGCCAACCCCTGAAAGATTCACTAGGGACCGGTCCAAGTGCAGAGCCTTTTTAAATACCTGCCAGCTTTATTTCTCTCTTCAGCCACGGACTTTTCAGTCGGAACATACCAAGGTGGGGTTTGTTATATCTCTGCTGCAAGGCAAACCCCAAACCTGGGCTCATCGCCTATTGGAGATCAGTGACACCTGGCTGAATACCCTGTTCACTCTGTTCCAAGTGATGTCGCAGATATTTGATGACCCTCAACGGTACGCCACCGCTGAACCCACGCTCCACGCACTCCAGCAGGGCGTAAGAACCGCAGAGGACTATGTGACTGACTTCCGGCGGTGGAGTGCGGATACCAGCTGGAATAATGCAGAAACATTTTTTTTAAGGCTCTGAAGAAGAGGGCAAACCCTCGAAATGGGTTAGCCTGCCACCACCACCTGTCACCTCACCCGTCAGTCCCCAGGGGACTTTTTAAGGACTACTACAAGGGACTTTTATGACTTGATGTGATTTTAATTTCTTCATCAAATGTGAGTATAACTCCCACTTCTGTACCTAATAAATTACGTTTACCATGGATAATGCACTAGGCCAGGCGCCTTTTGTTCTCTCCCCCATTTCCCAGTCATTTTGGGCCTGCCATGGCTCCAAGCCCATAACCAGCAGATCAATTGGAAATCCGGGCTTATCCAGTTTTTGTCCCTATATTGCCAGGAACATTGTCTCCCTACTCCAGCACCACCACCTCTGACTCTGCTGTGTCTAGACTCAGACCATGAACTCTGCCAGAGGGTGCCCAGGGCCTACCATGAGTATTTAGATGTATTCAGTAAGCAAGGAGCAGACTCACTTCCCCCACATCGGCCCTACGATTGCCCAATCAAGCTCCTTCCCGGGGCCGAAATCCCCTTTGGGCGGATCTTCCCGCTGTCTGAAAAGGAACTGGGAGCTCTGAAGGAATACCTCGATGAGAACCTACAGAAGGGGTTCATCCGCCCTTCCACCTCTCCTGCCTTTGCGGCATATTTTTTGTGGAAAAGAAGGATCGCACCCTCCGACCCTGTATTGACTACCGGGACTTGAATAAGGTCACAGTGAAGAACCGTTATCCCCTTCCTTTGGTGCCAGAACTTTTCCAGAGACTGCGCTCCGCTACTATTTTTTACTAAGCTGGATCTGGGAGGGGCTTACAATCTCATCCGCATAAGGGAAGGAGATGAGTGGAAGACAGCTTTCCGCACCAGATTCGGCCATTACGAGTATCTCGTTATGCCCTTTGGCTTATGTAATGCTCCGGCTACTTACCAGTTTTTTATCAATGTTATCCTTAGAGACTTCTTGGATATCTTTGTTATGGCCTATCTGGATGATATCCTTATATACGCCAACATCGCCTCTACGCCAAACCCGAGAAGTGCGAGTTTGAGCGTCAGAGCATCTAGTTCCTGGGTCTGATCCTCTCCCCTGAAGGCATTAAAATGGATCCGCAAAGAGTAACGGCAATCCTGTCGTGGCCAGCACCCATGGATAAAAAGGGAGTCCAGCGATTCGTAGGATTTTCGAACTTTTACTGCAAGTTTATTAAGAACTTCTCAGCCATCATCACACCCATTACCCAGCTCACCAAGCAGGCTACCCAGTTTTGCTGGTCTCCTGAAGCCCAGACTGCCTTTGAGCCCCTAAAAAGGCTATTCACATCCGCTCCTGTGCTGTGCCACCCCAATCCGGGCCTTCCATATATCGTGGAGGTAGACGTCTCAGAAAGTGCAGTGGGGGTGGTCATTTCCCAACGCTCTGGTCTCAAGAGCTTAGTTCACCTGGTTGCCTTTTTCTCGAGGAAACTTGCCCAGGCCGCTAGGAACTGTGACGTGGGCGACCAGGAACTCCTGGCTACCAAAGTCGCCCTAGAGGAGTGGAGATACCTGCTGGAAGGGGCAGCGCATCCGATATTGATCTACACAGATCACAAGAACCTTGAATACCTAAAATCTGCTAAACGCCTGAGACCCAGCCAGGCCTGATGGGCGCTGTTCTTCACAAGGTTCTCCTTCTATATCAGCTATAGGCCGGGGTCCAAGAATGTTAAGCCCGATGCCCTTTCACGGATGTACGAGGATGCTAAGGACCCCACAGTACCTGATACCATCCTGCCAGCAGGGAACTTCCTACTGTTACAGAGGAATCTCCTATCCCAGCTCAAGCAAGCATCTGTAGGGACCCCCAGTTCCATCGGGGATATTCTACAGGCACGAGAGGGCCTCTTGTGAAGAGGAGGGCTGATCTTTGTTCCAGAAGTGGTCCGAGTCACTGTCCTGGGACTGTGCCACGACCACCCCTTAGCAGGGCATTTCAGAAACCGCAAGACCCTGGAGTTGGTGCAGCACATCTTCTGGTAGCCCAACCTGGCAAAGAACTGCAAAGACGACATAAATGCTTGCAACACCTGCATCCGGAGCAAGAATCCCCGGGACAAAGCCTGGGGCTTGCTAAAACCCCTGCCTGTACCCAACCGACAATGGGCCATGCTTTCTATGGACCTCATAGTGGAGTTGCCCCCCTCCAAAGGCTGTACAGATATTTTCGTCATGGTGGACCGGCTGATGAAGATGGCCCATTTCTTGCCCCTGAAGGGTACACCCTCAGCCATGGAGACCGCCTTGGTATTTATAAAGGAAATTGTCAGGCTCCACGGTGTACCCATAGACATCATATCCGACCGGGGAGTGCAATTTACTTCCCGGTTCTGGAAGGCACTGTGTGGAGCCCTAAAGATAAAACTCTCCCTGTCCTCCGCTTATCACCCGCAGTCTAACGAGCAAACAGAACAAACAAACCAGACCCTAAAACAGTATCTTCAGTGTTTCACGTCCTTCGTGCAGAATGATTGGGTGTCACTCCTGCCAATGGCGGAGTTTGCTTATAATAATTTATGCCATTCAGCCACCAAGCAGACCCCATTCTGGCTTCCATCCTGCATTCCTACCGGACCTCATCCCAGAGTCTTCAATCCCTGCTGTTCAAAGCACCCTAGACTTCTTCACCTGCAACAACAAGCTGTTGCAGGAAGTTATGGGCAAGGCACAGGAAGACAACAAGAGGGCCTTTGATAAAACGAGAAGAGAGGAGTTGGCCTTACAAACAGGAGACCCAGTGTGGCTGGCCACGACCAACCTGAAGCTGGCGTGTCCATCGAGGAAGCTGGGCCCTAGATTCATAGGACCTTTCCCAGTAAAAAGGAGGATCAACGAAGTCTCCTACGAGCTGACACTAGCGGAAAACCTCAGGATACACCCAGTATTCCATGTATCACGGTTGAAGCCAGCGGTTCTGGACTCTTTCCCAAATCGTGAAACTGGACCACCAGAGCCCGTGATTATCAATGGGGATGAGGAGTTCGAAGTGGAGGCTATACTGGATTGCAGGAGGAGAAGAGGGCAAATACAGTACCTGATTAAAAAGGCGGGGCTATAGACCCAAAGAAAATTCCTGGGAGCCCGAACAAAATGTATATGCCATGTACCTGGTAAATGCCTTCCTCCACAGTCACCCACAAAGAAGAACCCAACTGGGCATCTGGAGGCTGCCTGTAAATGGGGGCAATGTCAGGAAGATCGCCAGCATGATTCCCCCCAGGAAAGGTCCATCTGAGAATTTCTATGCTGCTGGTGCATATGTGCGCGCGTGTGTGCGCATGTCTGTGCGCGTGTGCGCACGTCTTGGCACCAAACGGGCCATTTAAACCCTGCTAACCCTGAGAGCGGGTGCTATCTGATCTACAGCATTACCCGTGATTACCTGCTATCTGTTACCTGCTCCTGTTTGTTATCTGACCTGGTTTGCTTGACTTCTCTGATATCCGCCTGCACCCGGCTTGTCTCGACCACTCTTCTGCCTCACCCTCTGTATCTCGCTGCCAGCCTGTTGCCGAACCTGCTTGTCCCTGACTCCACTGCTGTGCCTGTGTCCATCCGGTCTCCTAAAGTATCCTGCTCTGACACCAGCACCCTTCCAGCACTTCTCCGGACCACCTGCTGATGGATACTCCTGGACTTCTACATGGACTCATACCTCACCATGCTCCTGTGACCGCTGTCTCAACTCCAGCGGTCCCTCGAATCGGAGTCGTAGGAGAGGACACCCCGACCGTCTGGCTCACAACCTGGTAAGTGACAGCATGAAATGCAAAGGCCAATTCCTCTTTTTACTGAAGAAGCCAATTTACTACAGGCCAAAGCAGAGCGTTTTTAAACAAGGCCTCCAATACACGAGAGGCACAAAGGCTTGGACTAGGAGGATCCCATCTTTTTTTTTTGAAAAATGTTTATTGAAATTTTCAATAATAGTTGTATACAATAACCATCTGAGAGTATTGTTACTAATGTTACAACAAAGTAATAAGGAGCATAACTTGTATCTACCCAAAAGCAATACAATAATAAAGCAGTATATCACCCATGCATCAGAATAAGAAATACAACGAAGTGTATAAAGCATAGTACCCTCAGGAGTGGAGGCAGCGTTTATAACCTATAAAGGAGAATTTACCAGGAGTTACATAGTAGCAAAACTAGCCAAGGGGTCGGAGTAGTTTAACTGTTCAGAGATTTTGAGTTTTCCCAGGGAGTTGGCAATATCTTTCTTTAAATACCAAGTAGTATAACAAAACGAATAGACCAATGGTGACAGTTTTTCCATTGGAAAGTTTTCTTTCATGTATTTTCGCCATCTAGTAAAGAATCGGGAGGTGGACCGAAAGTTCAAGACGATAGTGTCCAATCTTTCCATGTGAAAAGTGAAAGTATAGCTTGTTTCAAAGCTTGCAGTGAAGGTAGAGATGGTTTGATCCATTGTGCCATAATTGTTCTGTGGGCGACTAGCAGACATATATGAGTCCAATGTGTTATAGCAGTTGAGTCTGTGCCTGAGGACGGAGAGGGTAAGATGTCACAACCAAATAAACATAATAGCGGATCCTTTGGGAGGCGATTCCGGGTGATGCTAAAGATGTACGAGAGCACAGAGTCCCAGAAGGCAGAGACCGTGGAGCATTCCCACAAGTGATGTAACATATTCAGGTGTGGCAGTGAGCACCACGGACACTGTGCTTGTGATGGGTCCGCAAAGTTGGTCCTGAATGGATAATATGCTATGTGAATAATTTTAAATTGAGTTTCTCTCCAAGTCTCTGAGAGGATGGGTTTACAAACAAGTTGATAGCCCTGTAGGATTTTATTTGGGAGGTCAGGATCATTGAATACCAATATTCATATAAAAGAACATCTGGATAGCAGTGACCATAACATGATTTCATTTAATGTAAGCTGCAAGCAACAAACACATACGGGAAAGATAAAAACACTTAACTTTGAGAGAGGAAATTTTACAAGGATGAGGGCTGCTCTCCAGGACTTAGACTGGGAGGGAATATTGGCATCGATGAACACAGAACAGAAATGGGAATTTTTCTAAAAGACTGTATGCGAACTCACAGCAAAGTGTTTTCCCACGGGCAATATGTTTAAAAGGCTAAAAATAAAACCTATGTAGCTCACAGCCAAAGTTAAAAAAGTTATAAATGATAAGAAAAGAGCATTTAAAAAATATAAAAATGAAGGAAAACTATCATCTTTTAAATGTTACAAAGAATATAGCAGAATATGTAAGAAGGAAATCGAGGACACAAAAATTCAAAATGAACGAGACATTGCAAATGATAGTAGGACAAACTCCAAAATATTCTTCAAGTATATTAATAGTAAAAAGGTCAGGTCAGAGCATGTAGGCCCTTTACAAAATAATCTACAGGGTGGGCCATTTATATGGATACACCTTAATAAAATGGGAATGGTTGGTGATATTAACTTCCTGTTTGTGGCACATTAGTATATGTGAGGGGGGAAACTTTTCAAGATGGGTGGTGACCATGGCGGCCATTTTGAAGTCGGCCATTTTGAATCCAACTTTTGTTTTTTCAATAGGAAGAGGGTCATGTGACACATCAAACTTATTGGGAATTTCACAAGAAAAACAATGGTGTGCTTGGTTTTAATGTAACTTTATTCTTTCATGAGTTATTTACAAGTTTCTGACCACTTATAAAATGTGTTCAATGTGCTGCCCATTGTGTTGGATTGTCAATGCAACCCTCTTCTCCCACTCTTCACACACTGATAGCAACACCGCAGGAGAAATGCTAGCACAGGCTTCCAGTATCCGTAGTTTCAGGTGCTGCACATCTCGTATC
>BLSH010060618.1:68990-88015 GCA_018402905.1 Glandirana rugosa
AGTTCACCATGATAAGGTCAGTAATTGGTCAAGGGATGGCTGCATATCATTTTACTGCAGCCGTCCCTGACCGGCAGCTAGGACCTCCTGCAGTATACTGCAGGAGGCGAAGAGCGGCGATGTCCCCGGGCGTGTCGCCGCTAGCGCCTAGCGAGCAGACGGCCCCCCAACACAGGGGGGGTCTAGCCCCATTTCTCGGTTATTTTAACCGAGAAATGGGGCACTGGCCGACACAGGTTAGTGTCGGCCAGTGTTTCCTCGGAGTGCACGTGCGGCGAGCACGCGTGGGGACCCCCGCGCGTCGCGCCGCTAGCCTCGACTCCGAACAGGGAATCTGTTTCGGGTCGTTACCGCGGTTTGTTTACATCACATGACCGGCTGTGATTGACACAGCCGGTCATGTGGTAAAGAGCCAAATCTATTGGCTCTTTACACGGATCGGAGCTGGGCTTTGTCTAAGGGACAAGCCTCAGCTCCGATCGCCGCGCTGCGCGCCCCCAGGGGTGCGCACGAGCGGCGTGCACGTGAGGCTCCTTTGTGACCGGCTGTGATTGGACACAGCCGGTCACGGGGTAAAGAGCCAATTTTATTGGCTCTTTACCCCGATCTGGGGGGGACACAACCCCCCGGCAGACGAGCGATCCGCGATCGCCGCTGTGCGGGCCCCTGTAGCGGCGAGAAGCGGAGGACGTCATATGACGTCCTCCAGGATCGACGGCCAGTCCCTGCCGACGTCATTTTACTATACGTCGGTAGGGAACTGGTTAATGACTGGAATAGTACCACTTGATTGGTGTAGGGCCAATGTGGTGCCCATATTTAAAAAGGGATCAAAGTCTTTACCAAGTAACTATAGACCTGTTAGTTTAACTTCTATAGTTGGGAAAATACTGGAGAGGTTAATAAAAGACCACATAGATGAATTCTTGTTGGAAAAAAATGTTTTAAGCAGCAGACAGCATGGATTCATGAAAGACAGAAGTTGTCAAACAAACCTGATTTCTTTTTATGAGGAGGTAAGTAAAACCTTGGAGAGAGGGGTGGCTGTGGGCAATCTATACTTGGATTTTGCTAAAGCGTTTGACACAGTACCCCACAAACAGCTAATGTGTAAGGTAAAGTCTACAGGCATGGAAAGATCAGTTTGTAAATGGATAGAAAACTGGCTAAAAGACCGAATTTAGAGTAGTGGTTAATGATTCTTACTCTGAATGGTCTAAGGTTATCAGTGGTGTACCCCTAGGTTCAGTGTTGGGACCCTTACTTTTCAATATATTGATAAATGATATAGGGTCTGGGATTAAAAGTACAATTTCAGTGTTTGCAGATGACACCAAGCTATGCAGTGGAATAACTTCCTCACAGGATGTCTCCAACTTACAAGCAGACCTCAATGCACTGTTTAATTGGGTGACTGTGGCAAATGAGGTTTAATGTAGATAAATGTAAAGTTATGCATTTTGAAGCTAAGAATATGCATGCATCATACATACTAGGGGGAGTAGTACAACTGAGGGAATCCATAATGGAGATAGATCTGGGGGTTTAGGCAGATCATAAACCTAATAATGGCATGCAATGCCAAGCTGCGGTTTCCAAAGCGAGCAAAATCCTCTCTTGTATTAAGAGAGGTATGGATTCCAGAGAGAGAGAGAGAGAGAGACACATCATTTTGCCCCTGTACAAATTATTAGTGAGACCTCATCTGGAACATGCAGTTCAGTTTTGGGCACCAGTTCTCAAAAAGGATATCGGGGAACTGGAGAAAGTGCAGAGAAGGGCAACCAAACTAATAAGAGGCATGGAGGAACTCATTTATGAGGAAAGATTGGAGGAACTGAATTTATTCTCTTGAGAAGAGGAGAGTAAGGGAGGATATGTACAAATACATACAGTATCTCACAAAAGTGAGTATACCTCTCACATTTTTGTAAATATTTTATTATATGTTTTCATGTGACAACACTGAAGAAATTACACTTTGCTACAATGTAAAGTAGTGAGTGTACAGCTTGTATAACAGTGCAAATTTGCTGTCCCTGCAAAATAGCTCAACACACAGCCTTTAATGTCTAAACCGCTGGTAACAAAAGTGAGTGAACACCTAAGTGAAAATGTCCAAATTGGGCCCAATTAGCCATTTTCCCTTGTCATGTGACTCATTAGTGATACAAGGTCTCAGGTGTGAATGGGGAACAGGTGTGTTAAATTTGGTTTGATCACTCTCACTCTCTCATACTGGTCACTGGAAGTTCAACATGGCACCTCATGGCTAAGAACTCTCTGAGGATCTGAAAAAAAGAATTGTTGTTCTACATAAAGATGGCCTAGGCTATAAGAAGATTGCCAAGACCCTGAAATTGAGCTGCAGCATGGTGGCCAAGACCATACAGCAGTTTAACAGGACAGGTTCCACTCAGAACAGGCCTCACCATGGTTGACCAAAGAAGTTGAGTGCACATGCTCAGCGTCATATCCGGAGGTTGTCATGGGGAAATAGACGTATGAGTCCTGCCAGTATTGCTGTAAAGGTTGAAGGGGTGGGGGTCAGCCTGTCAGTGCTCAGACCATACGCCGCACACTGCATCAAATTGGTCTGCATGGCTGTCATCACAGAAGGAAGCCTCTTCTAAAGATGATGCACAAGAAAGCCCACAAACAGTTTGCTGAAGACAAGCAGACTAAGGACATGGATTACTGGAACCATGTCCTGTGGTCTGATGAGACCAAGATAAACTTATTTGGTTCAGATGGTGTGAAGCGTGTGTGGTGGCAACCAGGTGAAGAGTACAAAGACTAGTGTGTCTTACCTAATCCATGTCCTTAGTCTGCTTGTCTTCAGCAAACTGTTTGCAGGCTTTCTTGTGCATCATATTTAGAAGAGGCTTCCTTCTGGGACAGCAACCAGATGAGGAGTACAAAGACGAGTGTGTCTTGAATACAGTCAAGCATGGCGGTGGGAGTGTCATGGTCTGGGGCTGCATTAGTGCTGTCGGCACTGGGGAGCTACAGTTCATTGAGAGAACCATGAATGCCAACATGTACTGTGACATACTGAAGCAGAGCATGATCTCCACCCTTTGGAGACTGGGCTGCAGGGCAATATTCCAACATGATAACGACCCCAAACACACCTCCAAGATGACCACTACCTTGCTAAAGAAGCTGAGAGTAAAGATGATGGACTGGCCAAGCATGTCTCCAGACCTAAACCCTATTGAGAATCTATGGGGCATCCTCAAATGGAAAGTGCTGGAAAATAATGGTGGCTACACAATATATTGACACTTTGGGCCCAATTTGGACATTTTCACTTAGGGGTGTACTCACTTTTGTTGCCAGTGGTTTAGACATTAATGTCTGTGTATTGAGTTATTTTGAGGGGTCAGCAAATTTATAGTTATACAAGCTGTACACTCACTACATTGTAGCAAAGTATAATTTCTTCAGGGTTGTCACACGGAAAGATATAATAAAATATTTACAAAAATGTGAGGGGTGAACTCACTTTTGTGAGATACTGTAAGGGTCCATATAGTGAACATGGTGTTGAGTTATTTACTTTAAGGTCATTACGAAGGACAAGGGGGCACTCTTTACATCTAGAGGAAAAAAGATTTCATCTCCAAATACGGAAAGGTTTCTTCACAGTAAGAGCTGTGAAAATGTGGAATAGACTCCCTCCAGAGGTGGTTCTGGCCAGCACAGTAGATTGCTTTAAAAAAGGCCTGGATTCTTTCCTAAATGTACATAACATAACTGGCTACTAACATTTATAGGTAAAGTTGATCCAGGGAATATCCAATTGCCTCTCGAGGGATTAGGACGGAATGTTTTCCCCCGCTATAGCAAATTAGATCATGCTTTGCTGGGGTTTTTTTGCCTTCCTCTGGATCAACTGTGGGTGAAGGATTGTGTAATGGTTGTGTATATATATGAGTGTGTTTGTATATATATAAATATATATATATTTTTTTATTGGTTGAACTAGGTGGACTTGTATCTGTTTTAAACCTGGCTAACTATGTAATTATGTAAGATGGAGGACCATTTCTTAAATGTGGCAAGATGGTATTTGTCTGTTAGATGATTGATGAGGTAGGAATACAGCCTGGAGATGGAATAGTCATCGCTTTGAAATGCTATGTCTATGAAGGATTTTTGAAGAGGGTCTGTATTTGGTTTGTGGCATGCCCGTAGGTAGCCAAGTACTTGTCAATGATGCAAGGCATTAGAAGGTGGTAAGGAGAATTCCAGTGAAAGAGCTTGATATGGTTTAAATTTGCCCTGTGTACCAGAGTATATAGGGATAATAGTGGTGAGACCCCGGGAATGCCATTTAGAAAATACTGAGTGCATAGTCGATGGAGCAAACATGGGGTTATTGTTAATTGTGAGATAGGCAGATATGTTTGTAGGAAGTCCTAGTAGTTTCCGAATCTCTCTCCAGGCCACTACTGTGTCTTTGATGAGTAAATTAGAGCAAAGATGTAACGGTAGGGCCTTTAGGTTAGAATAGAGGTCTACCGACAAAGTGAATGGGGATACTAGGGCCTCCTCAAGTACATAATTGGAATATTTTGATTTTCCAGATAGCCAGTCTATACCTTGCATAAGTAAACCTGTAAGATTATAAAAACGCAGATTGGGTAAGCCTGCTCCACCCTTGGACTTTGGAAGAGAGAGTTTTTGAAGAGCTATGCAAGGTTTTTTATGTGACCATAGAAAAGATGTTAATGCTATATGTACAGTTGTGCTCATAAGTTTACATACCCTGGCAGAATTTATGATTTCTTGGCCATTTTTCAGAGAATATGAATGATAACACAAAAACATTTTTTTTAACTCATGGTTAGTGTTTGGCTGAAGCCATTTATTATCAATCAACTGTGTTTATTCTTTTTAAATCATAATGACAACAGAAACTACCCAAATGACCCTGATCAAAAGTTTACATTCCCTGGTGATTTTGGCCTGATAATATGCACACAAGTTGACACAAAGGGGTTTGAATGGCTATTAAAGGTAACCACCCTCATCTGTGATCTGTTTGCTTGTAATTAGTGTGTGTGTATAAAAGGTCAATGAGTTTCTGGACTCATGACAGACCCTTGCATTTGTCATCCAGTGCTGCACTGACATTTCTGGATTCTGAGTCATGGGGAAAGCAAAAGAATTGTCAAAGGATCTGCGGGAAAAGGTAGTTAAACTGTATAAAACAGGAAAGGGATATAAAAAGATATCCAAGGAATTGAGAATGCCAATCAGCAGTGTTCAAACTCTAATCAAGAAGTGGAAAATGAGGGGTTCTGTTGAAACCAAACCACGGTCAGGTAGACCAACTACAATTTCAGCCACAACTGCCAGGAAAATTGTTTGTGATGCAAAAAAAACCCACATATAACTTCAGGTGAAATACAGGACTCTCTGAAAACATGTGGTGTGGCTGTTTCAAGATGTACAATAAGGAGGCACTTGAAGAAAGATGGCCTGCATGGTCGAGTCGCCAGAGGAAAGCCATTACTATGCAAATGCCACAAAGTATCCCTCTTACAATATGCCAAACAGCACAGAGACAAGCCTCAAACCTTCTGGCACAAAGTCATTTGGAGTGATGAGACCAAAATTGAGCTTTTTGGCCACAACCATAAACCCTACATTTGGAGAGGAGTCAACAAGGCCTGTGAAACACGGAGGTGGATCGCTGATGTTTTGGGGATGTGTGAGCTACAAAGGCACAGTGAATTTGGTCAAAATTGATGGCAAGATGAATGCAGTACGTTAAAAAAAATTCTGGAGGAACATTTGCATTTCCTCAGCCAGGAAGCTGCGCATGGGACATACTTGGACATTCCAACATGACAATGATCCATAGCACAAGGCCAAGTCGACCTGTCATTGGCTACAGCAGAATAAAGTGAAGGTTATGGAGTGGCCATCTCAGTCTCCTGACCTCAATATCATTGAGCCACTCTGGGGATATCTCAAACGTGCAGTTCATGCAAGACAGCCCAAGAATTTCCAGGAACTGGAGGCTTTTTGCAAAAGACTTCAAGCTGTCATTGATGTTAAAGGGGGCAATACACGGTATTAAGAACTGGGGTATGTAAACTTTTGATCAGGGTCATTTGGGTAGTTTCTGTTGTCATTATGATTTAAAAAGAGTAAATACAGTTGACTGATAATAAATGGCTTCAGCCAAACTCTAACCATGAGTGAAAGAAAAGTTTTTGTGTTATCATTCATATTCTCTGAAAAACGGCCAAGAAATGATAAATTCTGCCAGGGTATGTAAACTTATGAGCACAACTCTATGTATATATATATACACAGTATCTCACAAAAGTGAGTACACCCCTCACATTTTTGTAAATATTTTATTCTATCTTTTCATGTGACAACACTGAAGAAATGACACTTTGCTACAATGTAAAGTAGTGAGTGTACAGCTTGTATAACAGTGCAAATTTGTTGTCCCCTCAAAATAACTCAACACACAGCCATTAATGTCTAAACCGCTGGCAACAAAAGTGAGTACACCCCTAAGTGAAAATGTCCAAACTGGGCCCAAAGTATCAATATTTTGTGTGGCCACCATTATTTTCCAGCACTGCCTTAACCGTCTTGGGCACGGAGTTCACCAGAGCTTCTCAGGTTGCCACCGGAGTCCTCTTCCACTCCTCCATGACGACATCACAGAGCTGGTGGATGTTGGAGTCCTTGTGCTCCTCCACCTTCTGCATGAGGATGATCCACAGATGCTCAATAGGGTTTAGGTCTGGAGACATTCTTGGTCAGTCCAGCACCTTTACCCTCAGCTTCGTTAGCAAGGCAGTGGTAGTCTTGGAGATGTGTTTTAGGGTAGTTATCATGTTGGAATACTGCCCTGCAGCCCAGTTTCCGAAGGGAGGGGATCATGCTCTGTTTCAGAATGTCACAGTACATATTGGCATTCATGGTTCCCTCAATGAACTATAGCTCTCCAGTGCCGGCAGCACTCATGCAGCCCCAGACCATGACACTCCCACCACCAAGCTTGACTGTAGACAAGACACACTTGTCTTTGTACTCCTCACCTGGTTTCTGCCACACACGCTTGACACCATCTGAACCAAATAAGTTTATCTTGGTCTCATCAGACCACAGGACATGGTTTCAGTAATCCATGTCCTTACTCTGCTTGTTTTCAGCAAACTGTTTGCAGGCTTTCTTGTGCATCATCTTTAGAAGAGGCTTCCTTCTGGTACAAAAGCCATGCAGACCAATTTGATGCAGTGTGCAATGTACGGTCTGAGCACTAACAGGCTGGCCCTCTACCCCTTCAACCTCTGCAGCAATGCTGGCAGCACTCATACATCTATTTCCCAAAGACTTCCTCTGATTATGATGCTGAGCACGTGCACTCAACTTCTTTGGTCGACCATGGCGAGGCCTGTTCTGAGTAGAACATGTCCTGTTAAACCGCTGTATGGTCTTGGCCACAGTGCTGCAGCTCAGTTTCAGGGTCTTGGCAATCTTCTTATAGCCTAAGCCATCTTTATGTAGAGCAGTGGTTCTCAACACCGGTCCTCAGGACCCACCAACAGGCCAGATTTTAAGTATTACCTTGAGGAGATGCAGACTAGAATACTGCAATCACTGAGCAGCAAATTATATCACCTGTGATGCATTTCAGTTGTCCTGCAAACCTGGCCTGTTAGTGGGTCCCGAGGACCGGAGTTGAGAACCACTGATGTAGAGCAACAATTCTTTTTTTCAGGATCCTCATAGAGTTCTTTGCCATGAGGTGCCATATTGAACTTCCAGTGACCAGAATGACAGAGTGAGAGCGATAACACCAAATTTAACACACCTGCTCCCCATTCACACCTGAGACCTTGTAACACTAATGAGTTACATGACACCGGGAAGGGAAAATGGCTAATTGGGCCCAATTTGGACATTATCACTTAGGGGTGTACTCACTTTTGTTGCCAACTGTTCAGAAATGAATGGCTGTGTGTTGAGTTAATTTGAGGGGACATATATATATACTGCATTCAGTGTAGTCTATATACAGTGGGTGCTTGGATAAGGGGCTGCCATAGATTTTAAGGGTAACACCACACCAACCAAAAGAATTGGTATTGGGTCCCCCCCAAAATTCATACCAGGCCCTTCAGGTGTGGTATGGATTTTAAGGGGAACCCAGTGTCAAAATAAAAAAAAAATTGCGTGGGGGTCCCCCCAAAGTCCGTACCAGGCCCTTCAGGTCTGGTATGGATTTTAAGGGGAGCCTCATGCCAAAAATTGAAAAAAAATGCAGTAGGGGTACCACCAAAATCTGTACCAGACCCTTATCCGAGCATGCAGCCTGACAGGGCAGGAGGGTGGGGGTGCCCCCCTTCCGAACTGTACCAGGCCACATGCCCTCAACACAGGGTCCCCCCCAAAGCACATTGTTCCCATGTTGATGGGGAGAAGGACCTCATCCCACAACCCTTGTCGGTGGTTGTGGGGGTCTGCGAGGGGGCTTAAAAAAATGAGTGCGGGGTTCCCCTTAAAATCTATACCAGACCCAAAGGGCCTGGTATGGAGTGGGGGGGGGGCATGCAATTTTTTTCAGTGATTTTTTTCTATATTGCTGGGAACCAGCAATACATTACAGCCGTGAGCGATTTTAAATGACATTTTTTCCTTTGCTGCGGCACTGTTCCAAACATCACAGAGATGTGCCACTTTACAGGCATACTAAGAGTACCCCCCAGACACGATATTTAAAGGAATATTTCATTTTTATTCTTTCACTTTAAAGCGGTAGTAATCCCGCAAGAAGATGGGGGGGGGGGGATAGCCTAAGACAATAGCATAATTTGTCATAATTTGCATCGCATACTAACACATTATGAAGTACTTACCTTAGAACGAGGCCCCCTATGCCCGAGTTGGTCAGCGCTGGGGATGCTGACATGATGGTCCTCTTCTTTCCTCCGGTTACGCGGATCCGGCGCTGTGAGTGGCCAGAGTCGCGTAACGTCGCGTGCGCACGGGAGCTCTCCGTTCACGTAAAATCACTGCTCCTGAAAAAAACTATCGATTTAAGAACTTTTTTTTGCATTGATACATGCGTGTTCACACAAATTTTTTGCCTGTTCGCAAGTTCTGGTGTTCGGCTCATCCCTACTGTTAATGGGTTAGGCTGCTGAAAATCATCACACATGTGAATCTTTCTGGCTTGCTGTCCACAGTTCTATCTTTTTTTGTCAATACCTCACAAGTTGTGGTTTGTATCTGCAGTACTGCTAATGCGTGGGCTGATAATACAGGTGCTTGTAGAGTTGAGTCTTTCCTATTAACTCAGCAATGCCTGGCTTGGCAGGCTTGGCATACTGTGTATAATGCTCTAATGCGGGGGTCAGCAACCAGTAGATCGAGGCCAGGTGACCGGTAGATCGTAGTCTGGGCTTGCTTACCGGCCATCCCATAACATCAAATGGAGTGCAATGCAGAGAAGTTACTTGTAAAGTTGGAGCTGTATAGTGGGGAGCAAGAGCCACATAAGCCGATGCCTCCTCTGTAGTGCTTTGTCTTGTCCCATGTGGAGAGATACCGTTAAACCTGTGACTCAACCGCAGGGTTTTACCACCACCCAACTTTAACGTTTGAACGTACTGCTGCTCCCCTGAAAAGTGTTTTGAGTGTGTTTGACAGGTGGTAAGTAGGCGATATGTTGCCAACTCACCACCTGATTTAAACTCATGATTGCCATGCAATGCACGTGATTGTGACGCCGTAGTATGGCAATTACAGGTTTAAATCAGTTGTGAAGAGAGGACACAGTGCCCGGTGATCTTGGACTTCTCACATTTTGTTCAGGTAGATCTCCATCTCTTTAAGGTTGCCTACCCCTGCTCTAATGCTTTGTTTCTTGTATTAACCTTTGCAGTACATTTGCCTAGTGTAGGTTAATTTGCCCCTGCTAATGGACTGATGTCTATGTCTATTAACCTTTCATTGCTTTGCCTGTGATGTATTAACTCTTCAGTACTAATGACAGCTATGCCTTTAACGACTACTATGCATTAACATGTTAGTTCTAATGCCTGAGTGCTCAGTTCAGTGCTCTGCTTAAGCCCCATACACACGGTGCGACAGTCGTACAACCGAACGGCCTTGTATGTTGGCTGTTGTATCTCGCGTACTGCCATGCACTAAGCGATCGTACAAGGAAGCCGAACGTAGTGACGTTAGGGTTGCCACATCATCCCTTTAATCCAGGACACATATGAATTGCACAGGGTCTGTGGCTGATTAAGGTGGTAATTAAACTCACTTGGTGCCTTAAGGCTGCATTCACACAGGGGCGACTGTCGCTCCGACTTGGGTAGCCTCAAGTCGCCCCAGGTCGCTTGACATCTGAAATCGCATTGAAATGAATGGGAGCCGTCTTAATGTACACTACTGAAGTCGGAACGACTTCAGAAAAGGTTCCTGTACTACTTCTAGGCGACTTCTATCCGACTTGTGCCCATAGAATTGAATAGAAGTCGCCTCCAAGTCGGATCCCCCATCTAAATAAAAGCGACTTTGTAGTGAAAAGAATAGAATTTATTTTTAGGCAACCCCCTCCCTCCCTTTTCTGATTGGTCAAGGCAAAGTCGCCTGGAAAAAGTCGTGTTGTAAAGTCGCCTCAAGTCCCTGAAGTCGCGCTGAAAGTCGCGCTGAAATTGCCTAGCAAAGTCGCGTCAAAGTCGGGTCGCCCCTGTGTGAATGCAGCCTAACTGCATTAAATTAGCCTCAGAACCTGTGTAATTCATATGTGTCCTAGATTAAAGGGATGATGTGGCAACGCTAAGTGTCGTGTTACGAGTGTATAAAGAGGAAGTTGAAATTTGTGAAGTAGGAACGTAGGTTTACATGAACTGACACTTCCGAGCGTTCCTGACTACTGAGCATGCGTGTTTTGCACAGTACAACTTGTTGGACCAACTCCTCTGTACTAGGGTTGCCACATCACCCCTTTAATCCAGGACACATATGAATTACACAGGTTCTGCGGCTGATTTAGGTGGTAATTATATTCACTTGATGCCTTATGTGCATTAAATTAGCCTTAGAACTAGGGTCGTCACCTCATCCCTTTAAAACCGCACACATATGGATTACACAGGTTCTCTGGCTGATTAAGGTGGTAATTAAACTCACTTGATTGCCTTAGGCCCCTTTCACACACACGGACCGTTCATCAGTTCATCAGTTCATCAGTTTTTCATCAGTTTTTTCATCCGTTTTTCATCAGTGGTCATCAGTTTTTTTTTACATTCACTACCAATGCAAAAACGGATGAAAAACTGACCGTTCGTCAGTTTACATCCGTTTTTCGTCCGATCCGTTTTTTTGACGGATGAAAAATAGGACTTTCATCCGTTCAAAAAAACGGATGCTGACGGAAGCGGATGAAAACTGATGAAAATAGCTGATCATCAGTTGTCATCAGTTTTTCCATAGAGTTGCATTAATGTCCATTTTTCATCCGTCAACGGATGGATGAAAAACGGACAAACGGTCCGTATGTGTGAAAGGGGCCTAACCTGCATTCAATTAGCTTCAGAACCTGTGTAATTCATGTGTCCTGGATTAAAGGGATGATGTGGCAACCCTACTCTGTACACAGGATACAATGGTCATACGACTGCTTGTTGTACAACCAAAGTTTTCTAGTTTGCTCATCCAACTTCTGTTGTACGACCGTCGCATGTCGGCTGTTGTAATCGTGTGCACTAACTGTCAGATGATCGTACAACAAGTGGTCATGCGATCATTTTCATACGACCGTCGCACCGTGTGTACGGTGCTTTAATTTACATTACCTTAAAGTAATACTAGAGTCTCATTCTTTTTTCTTTAACCACTTCAGCCCCGGAAGAATTTCCCCCTTTAGGACCAGAGCACTTTTTGCAATTCGGCACTGCGTCGCTTTAACTGACAATTGTGCGGTCGCGCGACGTTGTACCCAAACAAAATTGACGCCCTTTTTTTCCCACAAATAGAGCTTTCTTTTGGTGGTATTTGATCACCTCTGCGTCACTTCTGATCACCGCTATAAACAAATAAAGAGCAACAATTTGAAAAAAAAAAACAATATTTCTTGCTTTTTGCTAAAATACAAATCCAAAAAAAAATATAAAAAAACTACATTATTCATCAGCTTTGGCCGATATATATACTTCCTCATATTTTTATTGCGTTTATTGATTGGTTTGTGCAAAGGTTGCCGTGTTTACAAGCCATGAGATTTCATTTATGGGGTTTTTATTTATTTATTGTTTTACTAGTAATGCCGGCGATCTGCGATTATTGCGACATTGCAGCGGACATTTCGGATACTTTTTTTGGGACCATTGGCATTTATACAGCGATGAGTGCTATGAAAATGTACTGATTACTGTGTAAACATCACTGGCAGGGAAGGGGTTAACACTAGGGGCAATCAAAGAGTTAACTGTGTTCCCTGGGATGTGTTACTAACTGTATGGGGGCTGGGCTGACTAGGGGAGGAGACTGATCGTTGCTCCCATATACAGGAAGCATACGATCACACTCCTTCCCCCCCTGTCAGAACGGAGATCCGTGTGTTTACACACACGGATCCTAGTTCTGTCACTGCGGGGGAGCGATCGTGGGAAGCCAGTGTACATCGAGTCCGCCCTACCCGCTCCCTGGCTCCCCCTCTACACAGTGAGCACACCTCCAGCGGCACGCGCTCACTATGCGCGATCTTGCAGCCGCTGTCAGGTGACGGCGATATGCGATATCGAGCCATGTTGCCACCGTCAATCCACGGCGGGCGGCCGGCAACTGGTTAAAATAACAAACATGTTATAATTACCTGCTCTGTGAAGTGGTTTTGCACAGAGCAGCCTGGATCCTCCTATTCTCAGGTCCATCTTCAGTGCTCCTGGCCCCTCCCTCCTGTTGCGTGCCCCCACAGAAAGCAGCTTGCTATGGGGCACCCGAGTGTCCATTCACACATGTAGCCGTGGTTCAGCCCCACCCCCTCTCTCTCCTGATTGGCTAACTGACTTTGATTGACAGCAGCTGGAGCCAAAGGTGCTGCTGCTTGTTTCAGCCAATCAGAAGGGAGAGTCCCAGATGGCCGAGGCACTCGTAGACATCGCTGGATAGAGATGGGGCTCAGGTAAGTATTAGGGGGCTGCTACACACAGAAGGTTTTTTATCTTAATGCATATACTGCATTAAGATAAAAAAACCTTCTGCCTTTACAACCACTTTAAGTCATTTGCCTATTAGACAACAATCTGTAATTGCTTCTATCTGACGTGTCAGACCTTGCTCACACTTGCAAATAGGTCCATTTGCTGCTTCAATGTTCTGCAGATGAATGTGTGGATTGCCACTGACTTTATATTAATGTTAATATCCTAGCCAGTACTTCCAAGTAATTATTATGCTTACAGTCTTCAGCTCATCTATGAGCCAGTAATCATGAGATTACCTAGAGACCAGCCATGATCATTAACCCCTTCCCGCCCGTGCTATAGCCGAAAGACGGCTACAGCGCGGTCCTGAATTTCCGGGAGGGCGTCCATGGACTCCTCCCGAGCATGCGCTGTCAGCGTGTCCCTGTGGGTTGCGTGCGGTATGCTCTGTTATTACAGAGTCTATGAGACTCGGTGATTAAATACCACCAAAAGAAATCTCTATTTGTGGGGAAAAAGGGATAAAAATTTCATATGGGTACAGTGTTTCATGACCGCGCAATTGTCATTCAAAGAGTGAGAGCGATGAAAGTTGAAAATTGGTCTGGGCAGGAAGGGGGTTTAAGTGCCCAGTAAGCAAGTGGTTAAGGTGATGGTCAAGTCGGTATATACTAACCTAAAAAGAGTGCATGGGCATAATGAATTGAAAATACCTCCAGCCTTCAACACCAGCATCACTTCTCAAGAGGAAGAGGCAACTTGTTCCTTCAACAGTGACAAGTCCTCTTTAGCCCTGAAGGAACTGCTATGCATTTAAGGCACTGCCAGGAGAGGCAGACTAAAGGAAATCTCACTACACTGCCAAGATGCTATGCCAAGTTGCATGTCAGAGACAGCAGTGAATAAGGAGGCAAAGAAGCAGTTGTTTTGACCTTGGTCATAATGACTGCAAAGACCTAAAATCACTAATTGTCAAATACTAAACCTAATTAAGCAGCTGTGTTTGTTTAAAGGCAACCTCTACCTCAGAAACAGGCCACATGTGTCAGCCTCGGCTGGTAGTAGCTTGCTTCCAGGGAAGTTGCTGTTATTATTATACAGGATTTATATAGCGCCAACAGTTTGCGCAGCGTTTTACAACATGGGGGCAGACAGTACAGTTACAATACAAATCAATAGAGGAGGGATCAGAAGGGCCCTGCTCGTTAGAACTTACAATCTAGAAGGGAGGGTCAAGTGAAACAAAAGGTAATAAATGTGGGGGATGGTCAGATGGAGAAAATGAAAATATAGTTGTTAGGTGTGGGTAGGATAGACTTCTCTAAAGAGAAGGGTTTTCAGGGATCGTCTAAAAGCTAATAGAGTAGGAGATAATCAACCAGATTGGGGTAAGGAGTTCCATAGGATTGGAGAGGCTCTGGAAAAGTCCTGGAGGCGAGCATGGGAGGAGGTGATGAGGGAGCTAGAGAGCAGGAGGTCTTGAGAAGAACAAAGAGAACGATTAGGTTGGTATTTTGAGACTAGGTTAGTGATGTAGCTTTGTAAGTAGTTAGTATTTTGAATTTAATTTGTTGGGTGAGTGGAAGCCAGTGGAGGGATTGAGAGACAAGTAGCAGACACAGAGCGACTGGTAAGGTGGATGAGTCTGGCAGCAGCTTTCATGATGGACTGAATGGGGGATAGACTATGTAGAGGTAAGCCAATGAGAGGGGAGTTGCAGTAGTCTAGGCGTGAGATGACCAGGGAGTGAATTAAGAGCTTTTATTGTGTCATTGGTTAGAAAGGGGCGTATTTTGGAGATGTTGAGGCGGCAAGATTTGGACAGTGATTAGACGTGGGGCTTAAAGGAGAGTTCAGAGTCCAGGACTATACCTAGTGCCTTGGCATGCGGGGATGGGCTTATAGTTGTGCCATCAATTTTGACAGAGAGATAAGGGGAAGGGGCACATGGCGGAGGAAATATTATAAGTTTGGTTTTGGATAGATTAAATTTTAGGAAGTGTTGTGACATCCAGACGGATATGTCTGTTAGTAAATCAGTGATATGTGAGGAGACTAAAGGAGTGAGCTGAGTGGTAGAGAAATAGATTTGGGTGTCGTCAGCATAGAGGTGGTATTGGAAGCCATGGGAGGCTATCAGATGACCCAGGGAGGAGGCGTAGATTCAAAATAGGAGAGGTCCAAGAACAGAACCTTGGGGGACCTCAACAGAGAAAGAAAGAGGAGAGGAGGAAGTAGAATTGTAAGTAACGCTAACGGTGAGGTTGGATAAGTAGGAAGAGAACCAGCGAAGAGCACAGTCATAGAGACCAAAAGGTGTGGAGTTTTTTGAGGAGGAGGGGGTGGTCAACCATATCAAAGGTAGCAGAGAGGTCCAGGAGTAGGAGTACAGAATAGTGTCCATTGGCCATTAGTAGAATGTTTGTTAGTTTTAGGAGAGCAGTTTCTGTGGAGTGTTGAGAACGAAATCCAGACTGAAGGGGATTAAGAAGGCTATTATCAGCAAGGTGGTCGCTCAGTTGGTTGTAGACCAGGCGTTCAAGAAGTTTGGATAAAAAGGGGAGCAAGGAGATGGGGCGTAGGTTGTTAAGATTGGATGGGTCCAGAGAGGGCTTTTTAAATGGGGCTGACAAGTGCATGTTTTAGAGAGTTGTGGAAGATGTAGTTAAAGCACATCTTGTTAGTTTCATTTCAAATCCATTGTGGTGGTGTATAGAGCCAAAAAGATTAGAATTGTGTCGATGTCCCAATATTTATGGACCTGACTGTATATATATATATATATATATGCTGTGGGATGAAGGAGAGATAGTTTAACTACATCAATACCAGGCACTTAGAACACTTCCCGCCCAGTCCAATTTTCAGGTTTCAGTGCTGTTGCGCTTTGAATGAGAATTGCGCGGTCGTGCGACGTTGTACCCAAACAAAATTCTTATCATTTTGTTCCCACAAATAGAGCTTTCTTTTGGTGGTATTTGATCACCCCTGCAGTTTTTATCTTATGCACTACAAATAAAATGGGGAAATTCCAGGATTCTAGATATCCTCTATGCCCCAGCCGGCTACTTGATAGCAGTCTTCATCAGATAGTTTGAAAAAGCAAAAAGAAGAAAAAAAAAAATTGGGGAACCGCAGGTCCCAGCAGGGAACCAGGTCTAACTCCTTGCGCTAGGCATTAAAAAACTGATATGCTATGCAGAGCTGGGCGGTTATATGATGGAGTGAGGACGGACCCCTGGGAGGGGTCAGCTTGCTTTTTTCTATTTGCCTAGTCTACTCCTAGTAGGATGTGCATAAACCCCACTTGTCAATTAAGGGCTGCGTCTGTCAGTGAACGTAGGAGAAAAATGTTTTTCTTTGCTTCTGTCACAAAACTTTGTATAAGTACATTTTCTCCTTCACTGATGTGGCTACACTGATGGGTACTGATGAGGCTAGACTGACAGGCACTGATGAGGGAGTACAGATTGCCACTGATGAGGTGGCACTGATAAGTTTGCACTGATGATGGGGCACATATATGCAGCACTGATAGGCAACACTGACGGGCACTGATGCGTGGCACTGATGGACACTCATAGGCGGAACTGATAGGTGGCACAGGTGGGCACTGATCGATGGCACTGGTGCATATAGCACTGTTAGGGATGGCACTGGCAAGCATCATATATGGGCACAGTGCCATCCCTACAGTGCACTGTATTGCCCTTACCTGGTCTAGTCTCCCTGGGCGGCCTCCATGTTGTCTCCCTGGTGGTCCTGGGCGGCCTCCTCATGGTGTCCTGGGGGGGGGCTCCCTGGTGATCCAGTGGGCTGATCCTGAGGGGGGCTGCCCTGATGAATGTTCAGCGCAGCCGCCCCCCCCATCAGGAGAGCAGCCGAGCAGAGAAAGAGCCGATAGAAGGCTCTTCCTATTTACACTGTGATCAGCCGTGATTGGTCACGGCTGATCACATGGTAAAAGGCTTCCGATGGAAGCCTTTTGCCTCGGTCGGTAATGCTGTGGGTCAGACTGAGCCACGGCACCACCGATCGCCACGATGCGCGCCCCCTTGTGCGCGTATTATCCTAAGGACGTCAATAGACGTCCAGTCAGGGTATTGAAACCCCCGCCCGGCAGTCATTTGCCAATAAGCTGGGCAGGAAGTGGTTAAGGATACAGGACAGAGCTGTCAGAAGGAGTGGTAGAGAGTGCATGTTATGAGGAGAAAGAGCTGAAAGGGTAAACAAGGTCACCTGATGCCTGTGTGGTGTTATTCAAAGTATTTTCTTGTGTTCATTTGCTGAAGTGCAGTAAGAAGTGCTCCCACTTATAGAAATAGCCCCACTTTGAGAAAGAGCCCCAGCTGCAAATGTGCTCCTGTAAATGCCTCCTCCAAAATATGCTTAGATTTATACTGATAGGGATGGGGGTGGATGCATTCTAATCATCAATCAGGAGGTATGGATGGCTAAGCAAAGCAAAATTCTCACTTCAGAAACAGAACAACAAGGGCACTAGAGATAACAGGCCATCGTTTTGGGTAAGACAAAATGGAAAATTGTATCAAATACTTACCGTAATTTTCCTTTCCTGACGCCAATATATGGCAGCATACATATGATATAGCTCCGCCCCAGTGTTGCCAACCTCCCGCAGCGTTTTTTACTGGTAAAACATGGACAATTTACTGGCGGAGCACATTTTTTACTGGCACCTTGAAAAATAACAGAACCTGTAAAAAACTAAGACTATTAATATTCAAACACAACATGGAAACACTGACAATACCAATATCAAGTAATTTGCCTGGTTTACACTTAAAAAATCAGCACAGCATGACAAATTATCAGACCCTGATATTTATAGACAGTTGTAAAAATCACTGATTTTTACAAACTGTCAGTAAATTTACTGGTGGTTGGCAACCCTGCTCCGCCCCTATATCCACCCACAGGACCTATTTAGCTCTATAAAAGTCTGACTGAGAGCTACCTCCCCCATTTTCCGTATAAAGCACAAAGATCAGAGGGAGGGTGCGTATGCTGCCATGTATTGGCGTCAGGAAAGGAAAATTACGGTAAGTATTTGATACAATTTTCCATTTTCCTGACGCCAACATGGCAGCATACATATGATAAATAATGAGCTTTTGAGAGGGAGGGTTTAATGTTGCAAACCTAGTCTTTGACAATAGACATAGAAGCTTGGATAGTTTTCCTCCCAAACTCTACTGTAGTAAGAGCTGTTGGATCCACCCTGTAGCGTTTTAAGAACGTATTATGGGATGACCAGCTAGCCACTTTGCAGAATGTCTTCAGAGACACTACTTCAGGAGCTGCCCAAGAAGAGGACATCGCCCCGGTTGAGTGAGCTCTAACCACCTCCAGAGGATCCTTCCTGCCGCTCTATACGCCTGGTGAATAGCTTTTACTATCCAGGCCGGGATGGCTCTGGCTGAGGCCTCTTTCCCTTTAAATTTTCCGGTAGGTATGATGAAAAGACTGTCAGAACATCTGAATGCAGAAGTAGCCTGGAGATAGGCTTTAAGGACTTTGGAATGTCCAACTCCTGCAGATCAGGATCGGATTCCGCTGGGAAGGCGGGAAGCATCCATTCACTGGAGAGATGAAATATCAATGCCCCTTTGGGACAAAGTGATCCAATAGTCTCAGCACAACCCTATCTGGAAGAACATGGAATAAGGTTCGGCTGCCCCCAATGCTTTGAGTTCCAACACCCTTCCCCCGAAGTTATGGCTTAGGAAAGCCAATTTTAACCACTTAAGGACCGGAAGGATTTCCAGCTTTAGGACCGGAGCCCTTTTTGCGATTCGGCGCTGC
>BLSH010060618.1:96930-126407 GCA_018402905.1 Glandirana rugosa
AGAATGTCACAGACTGTCCTTGAAAACCCTTCGGTCTTGTGTTTCTCACTACTCTACTCTGTCCAAGATGATAGTAGAACCTGTCTCATCTCATCACTCTTTGTGTTCTGGCTTCCCAAAAGTTCCTGTCAGACACTGTAAGATACAAAGCCTTGGATGTCAAGGATTGGCCTCTAAACCAACAAACAGTTCAATGGATCTATAACAAATAAGTTTATCAGGATCTCAACCTGCCAATAACCTCTATGGTTATGAATGGTAGTGATTCCTGTCTGAATGAGCTTCCCAGAAGTGGAAGCAGTGGATCTACTAACATCCAGCTGGGTCGGTAGGTTAGCCTATACATATACCCAGCAGATCATGTGGTCTCCAAACTCCTCAGGATCTGTAGTTACCCAGCTGTGATGAGGGCAATAATTTTCCAGGGGCCTTGCAGGCTGTGGTATCCTCAAGTACAGTCTTTGGTCCAAGAACAGTGTGGCCAAGTGTGTCATCCAAATTATATATAGCTGCAGGGAGACCAAACAGGTGAAAGCTCACCTGGGGGGTCTCACCTTCAGTGTTTGAAACCATGTTGAAGCCAGGGCACCTGCTACAAAACTTCATAAATACATGAACATTGGAACCTTGCAGAATTTTTAAGTACTGAATCCTCTGTTCCCTGCTGTAAAGATTATGAGTTGTCTGCAAGTCAACCTAAATATTGGATTAAGTGGTAGTGTCTTGGTCATGGCCTAGCTTTCTGAGATCCACTGACCGTAGACTTGGTAGACCAATTCTGAAAAGGCCTGTATAGATTGGCCCTTTCCCTCAGCATGTCCAAACTGAAATGTCTGTCTGAGTCACCACAAGCATTGGAAGTGGACTCTATGTTAAAGAAATACATGGAAGTGGCCCTTCTTCAGGTCTGGTGTGGTCAGTAGAAGACTTTCACTGTCCATTAGGACAATTGCATTGTTTTTGGTCAAGGTAGTCTGATGAGCTTATATGGCGAAGATGAATCCATCAATTGAGCTCAGTTCCCACTTTACCAGACGGATTTCCCACTCATTGGCAGAATTCAAAGGTCCAGAATTATTCTACAGGACACAAACTAGGTTCATGTACAACAAACCATTTCTAGCCCATTACAAACTTGGTCAAGCAACATTGAAAACAGAGAGTTTGACTTCAGTTCTAAATGAATCTAATGATATGTTGATTAAAACACTTCAGCATGACTCCGCTTGCGATTTGTGGCATGCTACATCCCATTTGTGTATGCTTTCATGCTTGTGTCAGGAAAATGGAAAATTGTATACTTACATGACGGTTATTTTCCTTTCTGATACATAAGCATGACAGCATACAGATCCCTCCCTAAAGGGCTTCGCATTGAGTATAGTTACGAGAATGCCTGGTGGGAGTTGACTATTTTATATAGTATAACCAGTCCTGTGATTGAGCAGGGGGCAGAGCCTGTACCCATTTGTGTATGCTGTCATGCTTATGTATCAGGAAAGGAAAATTATCATCAAATAAGTACTTTTTGACTTAGGCTCCTTATACACTTTGGGGGGTGTCTACCCCATCTGGTTTTCAGGATCCGATACTGCCAACTCGATGCCTTTTTTTTTTTTTAATTGCTGAATGGCAATGTTGCATTGCAGGACTGTGCTGCAACTGTGAGTAAAGCACCTGGTCCCATTAATTTACCTTGGAGAGTTGGACAGGCAGTGCAGCATGTCAAATTTGACATGTAGCATTAAAACTGCCACACTGGGATGCCTCACAGCAATGTGTACCCGCCCACCTATCCGAGTAGCACACTGTCCGCTTGTAGGTGGGGTTGTAAAAATAGTGGCTTAGTGGTTGTCACTCTTACTATGCAGCGCTGGGGCCTTGGTTTTAACCCCACCCAAGACACTACTTACATAGAGTTTGCATATTCTTCCTGTGGTTAGTGTGGTTTTCTCAGCTCCTGTTTAAAGTGGCCCTAGTATGCATGTGAGATAGGGACCATACATTTTAAGCTCCTTGAGGGCAGAGACTGATGTCAATATACACTGAGCAAAATTATAAACGCAACACTTTTGTGTTTGCCCCTATTTATCATGAGCTGAACTTAAAGATCTACGAGTATTTCTATGTACACAAAAGGCCTATTTCTCTCAAAGTGTTCACAAATGTGTCTAAATCTGTTTTAGTGAGTGCTTTTCCTTTGCCGAGATAATCCATCCACCTCACAGGTGTGGCATATCAAGATGCTGATTAGACAGCATGATTAGTGCACAGGTGTGCCTTAGGCTGGCCACAATAAAAGTCCACTGTAAAATGTGCAGTTTTATCACACGGCACAATGCCAGAGATGTTGCAAGTGTTGAGGGAGCATGCAGTTGGCATGCTGACTGAAGGAATGTCCACTAGAGCTGTTGCCCTTGAATTGAATGTTCATTTCTCTACCATAAGCCGTCTCCAAAGGCGTTACAGAGAATTTGGCAGTACATCCAATCTGTCTCACAACCGCAGACCACATGTAACCACACCAACCCAAGACCTCCACATCCAGCATCTTCACCTCCAAGGATTGTCGGAAACCAGCCACCCAGACCGCTGCTGCAGCAATTGATTTGCATAACCAAAGAATTTCTACACAAACTGTCAGAAACCGTCTCAGGGAAGCTCATCTGCATGCTCGACCTGACTGCAGTATGTCGTCGTAACCGACTTGAGTGGGCATGAATCCCGGTTTTCACTGTACAGGGAAGATGGCAGACAACGTGTATGGCATTGTGTTGGAGAGTGGTTTGCTGAGGTCAATGTTGTGGATCGAGTGGCCCATGGTGGTGGTGGGGTTATGGTATGGGTAGGCGTATGCTATAGACAACGAACACAGGTGCATTTTATTGATGGCATTTTGAATGCACACAGATACTGTGACGAGATCCTGAGGCCCATTGTTGTGCCATTCATTCACAACCACCACCTCATGTTGCAGCATGATAATGCACAGTCCCATGTTGCAAGGATCTGTACATAATTCCTGGAAGCTGAAAACATCCTAGTTCTCGCATGCCCAGCGTACTCACCGGACATGTCACCCATTAAGCATGTTTGGGATGCTCTGGATCGGCGTATACGACAGCGTGTTCCAATTCCTGCCAATAACGGTAACTTCGCACAGCCATTGAAGAGGATTGGACCAACATTCCACAGGCCACAATCAAGAACCTGATCAACTCTATGCAAAGGAGATGTGCTGCACTGCGTGAAGCAAATGGTGGTCACACCAGATACTGACTGGATTTTGGACCCCCCAATACAGTAAAACTGCACATTTTGGAGTGGCCTTTTATTGTGGCCAGCCTAAGGCACACCTGTGCACTAATCATGCTGTCTAATCAGCATCATGATGCCACAACTGTGAGGTGGATGGATTATCTCGGCAAAGGAGAAGTGCTCACTAACACAGATTTATGAACAATATTTGAGAGAAATAGGCCTTTTGTGTACATAAAAAAGGTTGTAGATCTTGAGCTCAGCTCATGATAAATAGGGGCAAACACAAAAGTGTTGCGTTTATAATTTTGCTCAGTGTACATTATGTAAAGCACTGTGGGATCAATTTAAAATAAACACTGAATGATTTTTTGCCTTAAAATAACTCATGCGGTACTTATCTCAAAAGTAGTCAATTCACTAGAAAAAAAAAAATACATAATTGAACAAATGTGTTAAATATTTGTAATTTTAAAACATGAATCAAGTGTTTTACTTTATATTTTATCTCAATTCTTTTTCCACCGGCTGCACCAAAAGAAGATTGTTCTATAATTGAAGGCACAGAGAAATAGTGTGAAACTGAAACCTTTCAGCACACACAACCACAGTGGTCACATAGGAGACAAGGCATTTTGTCTTGCGATGGCACTGAGTTGCCTCGCAACGCAGTCCAACCGTATGCATGTATTTTTTAGTGAATTGACTAATGATTTATATCATTTTTTTTCTGTATTTTTAACAAATTTGCAGTGTTTACCTTAAATTTTATATTTTACTTTCATGAATTATTATTGCATGCGATATTTCCCAAAAAAAACATACAGCGCATGCGATTATCATTAATGAATTGACCACACATTGTAAAATATTGGTGATATTTAAATACTTGTAATAAATATTAAATTACATAACAGGAGGCCCAACTTCTAATTTTGCATGAAGCGAGGATTAAACAACAGGCCTACTACTAATAGTTATGTTGCCATTTCTAATACTGATATGTAAAACAATAATCTCTTTTGGTCACATGCACTTATATTTTTTAGGAACTAATGAATACAGACTTACATGAATCAATATAGCCCTTTGTGTGCTTACATAGCATTAGACATGTATACAGTAAATTCACAGTCTCGCTTGGTATTACACAAACCAAATTGACCCACGGATTTTTGGTGTACCATGTATGTGCTCCGTAACCAAGCTGCACCAACTCGAGTGACATTTTTTTTTTTTAAATGTGAGATAATGTATAAGAAGACCAGTGGAGCATGTACACTATATGGCCAAAGGCACATGGACAACCCTCCAAACTGTTTAAGGTTTCTAGTGAAGGGTGCCAGTACTGCTACAACATACTTAACATTTAAGATGATTGATTCCAACCTTGCGTCAACAGTTTGGGAAGGACTCTTTTTCTGTTCAGGACTTCTCAATGACATGGTTGGATGAGTGTGGTGTGGAGAAACTCAAATGGTCTAGAGTAGCCTTTCTCAACACAGAGGAACCCTTGAAATAACTTTCCGGTCTCAGGGAGCCCCTGCTAAAAATGACTATATCTACAACTCATGATACATTAGTGTCATGGTCAGTGGGAAGAATGCTCCTTACTCTTGTGGTCATTGAGAAGAATTACCCCTTACAGATAGCTGAAAAGATCAATGGTGTCAGTGGGAACTTATCTGCGTTCCAGAAATTTCTCATTGCTAAAGGAACCCTGGTTGAGGAATCTTGTTCTAGACCAGTGGTTCTCAACTCGTCCCCGGGACCCACTAACAGGCCAGGTTTGCAGGATAACTGAAATTCATCGCAGGTGATATCATTTGCTGCTCAATGATTGCAGTATTCTAGTCTGCATCTCTCCAATGTAATACTTAAAATCTGGCCTGTTAGTGGGTCCTGAGGACAGGAGTTGAGAACCACTGTTCTAGACAGAGCCCTGACCTCTACCCTACTGAACACCCCTGAGCAAAATTGGAACACAGAGAGCCAGATCTTTATCAGTACTTGACCTCACAAAGGTGCTTTTGGCTGAATGGGAACAAATTCCCACAGACATACTCCAAAACACTGTGGAAGGCCTTCCTAGAAGAGTGGAGGCTGTTTTAGCGAAAGGTCAAAGCCATATTAGTTTTTGAACGAGATGTCCAACGGTGTCATATAGGCGTGATGGTCAGGTGTCCACAAACACCTGGTCATATAAGTTAGCATAACGATCCTGTTCCTCCTGGTATGGACAGCTTAATTCAAGCAACTTCTGAAAACATAAATAATTTCACAAATCAGGCTCTATTGCTCTTTATTGGGTGAGTCCCTAGGAATAGATATTTTTTTTTTCATTTTTTCCAAAATTCCAAAACATCTATATTTCATTTAAGTTAATTTTGTTTGTCCCAAAAATCCAGTTTCCGCGTCTGTAAAACGTGAAGTTCTTTCCTGTCTGTGTGGCATGGGGAAGAAACCTAAAATTGGTAGTGGTATTGTCAATCAAAGATGCAGGAAAGGCCAGTTGTCCTCGCAGTATGTCAGTATCACTATACAGTGCAGGGTGGAACTAATAAGACTGGTGCAAACAACGCCACAGCAGCTAACAAGCAACCAGAACCCTTTTTTAAAATTAATTTAACCCCTTCTCCAGCCACTAGGTGTATTTGCCATATACCCCTGCCACACTCAGTGGTTTCTTCCGTTAACTCCTATGTCCTGTAGTGATGGATAAACTAGTGGAAGAAACCACAGTGGGCAGTGGGGGAAGCAAGGTGTTCCACACACACACCCAGAAGTGTGCAATACTGGCAGGGGCCAGGGAGAAGCAAAGAGGCAGCATATCAACAGATAACTATATAGCCTCTTTTATTACAGGTATGCTTTAACATACAACATAACCCTGTTCTCGCTTTAAAATTTGAATTCTGATCAGTTTCAGTTACAGCTATAGGTTCTTTGCAACAGTCTTTGTGGATCAGCACAAAACCTGCTCATCAGTATTGTACCGATACTTGGCGTTCCATACCAAGAACAATGTTTCCCATTAGTATATAGACACTCTGCATCACTATACATGTGTGCATATCTGCAGTATATAGATACTTGGTATCATTAACAACCAGTGTGTTCAGTAGTGTATAGAATATTAACATCTTTATACATGTTTGCATATACCTATTGAACAGATACTCAGCATCATTATACAGAGCAGTATGTTCATTGATAATGTATAGGGATACTCAGCATCAACAACAAATTATCAATATATACATGGATTGTTTTTAGCGGATAAATGACATGTAATTCTGTTCAGTCACTTCTGTGATTCACATACTGCTAAAGTTGATTCAACAGCTTCCTGTGTCACCTGCCTGCTCACTGGCCAACAAAACAGCAGTGGATGCACTGTGATCAGACTAGAAGACAGACGGCATTACAAAGTGGCACCTACCTGGCTATGCAAGTATGGCAGACGTACGTGAATCACAAGACTGGCTGAAGGGAATTTAAAATCCTTTGGTAGATAAAAACAGTTCACATATATGTAATTCAACTGTGTATTTGGTCATTTCCACTCCAGTAAGTGCAGAGCATAATGGTGATATGCAAAAGGCAGTACGATAACCCATAGCCAAAAAGATTTCACCTTACATCAGCTAAAAAGTTAAAGCTGAAATCCAGGGTAAAAAAATATTGTAATTACAAGATCCATGTGTATACTTTAATCTCAGTATGCTTTGTGTATTTCTTCCAGATCTGTGCAGTAATTGAGCAGGTTTGGCTTTGCAGAAGTCTCCTGTAATAAAGACCAGTCACTGCTACACTCTCTCCTTGTGCACAGTGACTGGTCTTGTAGTCGCCCCCCCTCCTGTAGGCAGCATGTAGTGGGCGGGGCCTGCTGGGTCCCACCCCCCCCCCCCCACAGCTCTGCTCTCTGCACAGGCTATGTATAGCAAAGGGATAGCACTGCTACATTTACAGAGAAATACCTTACGTTTGCAGGTATCTGGTACACACAAAGTGAATTTTTATCCTCTGTGGCTATATATGCACAAAAAAGCCTTTTGTCCTGGATTTCATCCTTAAATTTAAAGGTGATTGCCAATTGGTTGCAAAGGATTACTGCATTTCACGTTTGATTAATAACGTAGTGCAAAAAAGTAGTGACTATGTGCAAAAACTGCAGTCACCCATAGCAACCAGGGGACATAACTCATCTTGGATGGATTTTCCAGTTGCTACTGTTGTGATCATACTGAAGTTACAACAGCTATAAGGTAACTCTTAGTTTAGTGTAAAACAAGGAAAATGGTGATATCTGATTGGCTGCTATGGGTTTACTATACACAATCACTGCATTCTGCATTGCCTTACTGTTTGTCCTGAAAGACAGTACGTCAAGAGGCTAATTTGAAATCCTAATGCAGAACTCCAGGCAAGAATAACATGCAAAAAGTAATGCAGCTCATTATTCATTAATATATCAATTAATGTACCTAAATTTGACCTAGCATCGGCCTCCTGCAGTGCAGTCTCTGTACAGCAGAGCTCAGGATGGAGTAGGAAAAAGCAGCCCAAGGATCCAATCAAGTTGTGCTGCAGTGCTAACAAGGGACATGGTGATAGAGTGACAGAGATGAGCTCATCAGCTAGCTTCACCTTTTACTAGCCAATCACAGTCTGGGGGAGGGACAAGACCTGTAAGTTTTACTGACCAGTAGCAGATAAAAATCTAGTCTCCAGCTCTGCCAGACATGCCTCTTGCTTTATAGCGGAGCTGTGATTGTCAGAACTGCATGGACAGAAATACAAATCCCCTACATGCATTCTATGCGCGTATTTAACTGTTTGCCTGGAGTTCAGCTTTAAGCAGAAGAAGATGGAATGTTTGCTCTGGTTTTAGCTTTACACTTCTACTCAATACTAAAACGTTGTCTACTTGTTCTGGTTTGTATGCAAATGTTTGGGCACCCCTGATCATGACATTTTGCAGATTTCTTTTTTTTTTCCCCAGTAGGGAACAAAAGTTGTACAACCTCTGCAGGGATCACACACACAATTGAAATGGTTAAAGCTGGCTCATAGATGGTGATATTTTCTTTGCTGCAACTGCAGGCCACAGTCCATGTTGATGAGTGAATCCCTCCCACGGCACGATTGTGTTTTCTGGGCAGGGAGAGCCGTCCCTGTCGGGCAACACACAGCGAATATTGCTAACAGCTAGAGCCGCTGGCAATAATCACATGAAAAATCTGACAGGCTGGTTGTACCCAAGTTGATCAATCAGCCTGCCCAAACATGGTTCGAATCTCAGCCGGTCCCCAGTCAAACCCATCTACGGCCGGCTTTAATAGCATCAGACAAAGGTGCAGTGTCAAGTGAAGCCAGGTATACAGATCAGAGGACAGCCTGGCTCAGAATTAGCTAGGTCTCCTCTGATCTGTACCAACATTACACACGTTCTCCCCAGTGCAGGCAAGACATGACTTTGCACTGGCCACTGTGCCATTACAATAAGAAATGGATTACTGAAGGTGGACAATATGTTTGATGGTATGTGAAGCCTGGCACCATTTATTGACAGCCCAATACAATTTGGATTTACACTTTAAAGTGTTGCACATTTCTCTAGAATTCACAGCTTCATGAACCTGGGCACAATTCCCCTGTAGCATACACACACTGTGTATTTATGGTGTCTGGGATGTTCTGGGCTGCGTACAGCCACCCACAGACATAGGATGAGTTAAGGCAGCTATGTACTGCTAATAGCGTAAAGTAGTGCAAGCGCACGGATGTAATGTCCCAAACACACACGACCCGGGTTTGCAACTTCAGATCTATGCGCATGCACTACTTTACACTATTAGCTGTGTGCAACCACCTTCCCCCACTCATGTCTATGTGTGAATGTACGTATCACCAGAACATACTGGGCACCCAAAATACAGTGTTCATGCTGCATGTGCCCACATACATGTAGCCTAATGTACCTTCTCCTTAGATTGTCAAACATACAGTGCATGCAAAACGACCTAAGAACATTTTTGAACTAACGTGGTTTTCCCAGGAAGGGCAGAAAAATAAATCCTACAACAAGAGAAGAAAGACTGTTTGGAGGTTGTTATCTCTACCAAACTGGGTAGACTAAATACAGAGAGTCTGCCGGAACATTTGCCACATTTCCAGCCTTATTTAATTACGAGATCTTACGCTTTTAGGTGCAGTAACTCATAGCAACTAATCAGAATTCACTCTGCTGACATCAAACCAGTATAAAGTTCACCACACAATCTGAAAAAAAATCTTTACACAATCAACTGTAGGATGATCCTACATTAAACAACATCCTTTAGATGTAATTCACTATGTAGTACAAGGGCTTACTGATTGGATGCAAATGCAATGAATGGTTTAGGCAGATTCTCACTGTACATAGTTTTGGTGAGTTTAAGGCTGCTCAGTTTATGCAGCGTGGATACAGACAAAGCCCGTTCTGCTCTATGGACAGCTGGGTGTAAATGGACTCTGCTGTTTGTTTACACCCGACTGCCCTCCAGATCCGATCTGCCTACACTGAGGAGAGTGGACCCCCTTCCATTTGTTTTTAAGGTAGGTGAGTGTAAATGGACACAAGTTTGTTTACATCCACTGCTATATAAAGATCAATGGACTGTCCGATCAGGTCCTCCTGAAAAACTGACAGACGGATCTGATCTGAACAGACGTGTGAAAGGGGCCTTAAGCTCACAACCCACGTTACAGTCCGATTGGACAATCTCCTTTTAGATCCGTCATCATACATCTCATGTAGTGCCTGATTGTTTGGATACAAACTGATTGGATAGAAATGTCAGGTGCCTACATTATTTTGGAAAATCCAAACTTGATTGTAATGTGTATGGTGGCCCTGATATTTACCAAAATATCAGTTCACATCAGGTCCGCCTGTCAGTTTTTCAGGCGGACCTGATCGGACGGTCCATTGATCTTAATATTGCAGCGGGTGTTAAACTTGTGTCCATTTACACCAATCTACCCCTGATTTGATCTGGTCTAGCAAATCCAAAGTTGATTGTAATGTGTATGGTGGCCCTCTTAGATTGTAAGCTCTAACGAGCAGGGCCCCCTGATTCCTACTGTATTTAAGTGTATTGTATTTGTACTGTCTACCCTCAATTTGTAAAAGCGCTGTGTAAACTGTTGGTGCTATATAAATCCTGTATAGTAATATAATAATAAATATTTACCAAAACTAGGCAATAGGAGGACCTACCGAAACTATCCAATTAATCTGCATCTAATCAGGCAGACCCTTGCACTACATAGTGGTTGGTAAATCTAAAGGAGATCGTCCAACATTGATCGTAATGTGCGGTGAGCTTTTTAACGATTCTGAATGAGTGCTATGCGTTACGCCACCATTACGGCTAAGGCAATGTAAATAAAACACATTACATTCAGAAAAGTAAGAGCTACGCATTCAACTTCAATAAAATCAGATTCCATTGGTTCCTGGCAGAGGTTGCCTTTCTTCTTAGGGCCTATTCACATCAGCAGCATACGTTATACTCTATATAATATGCAGCCACTTGTGTCATTTGTAAAGGGGCGGGGCAAGGCATTGTTCAACTGAATCACACTATTTACCTTAATTTTTTTAAATGTTATTTAAATGCCACATTTATCGTCATGCACCATGTCATGTTGCGCTATGGTGTAGTGCAGGGATATGCAATTAGCGGACCTCCAGCTGCCCATGAGGCATAGCAAGACTCTGACAGCCACAAGCATGACACCCAGAGGCAGAAGCATGATGGGACTTGTAGTTTTGCAACAGCTGGAGGTCCACTAATTGCATAACCCTGGTGTAGTGCATTGCAATACACTGCTCCACGTAAAAATGTCATATGTCCTACTTTTTTTTTTTGTTTTGGCACACCACTATGAAAATTAACTAAAAGGGCACAAACTGCCTTGTCTATGCATTGGGATTCAGTTGGATAAATACGCCCAACGCATACCATGTGAATGGGCCCTAAGGAAGCCAACAATACATGCACTTTGATCAGGGCTGTTGAAACATTTGCATTGGTCTGTAAAAAAAAGCCTTTGTGTACCTGCGCACAGCTTGATGCGTTGAAGGGGAAATATGATGGACTATAATCTCTAATTCTATGGTACAGTGTGCTTTGTTTATTATTCAGTTGCTGGCCTACCTGGTAAACAAATTCTACAATACTCTTGTCTCCACTTCATATATGTGCCTAAATCAGCATTAAAAATATAAAGGGGGAGTGTAATCTCAGGAACACATTGCAGTGCAGAGCCTGCCAGTGTGCAAAAGCTGCTCACTGCTGCCCTCTACTGGGAGCAGAGCACTGCATTAATAAATGTCACGTCTGCTGTGTGCAGAACAATGCATTGCAAGCTCCTGTTCTATCTCAACACATCAAATTGGGGTCTGTATTAGCTGAGTGTTTATCAAAACCACCATACAAATCTGCATGCTCCTGCTCAAGGAGGAAGAGGGATGCTAAGGGTGGAGTTTGTTCCTTATTGCAATAGGTGCTACTTATACAGACAAAGGGGAGGGTGATACAAAGATGGCATACCATCCAAAACCAGGGTGCAGTCTTTGTGCAATTGTGTAGATTTTGGGGTGCCTTATTGCCTCGGCCCATATAAGGAGAGGAAAGTGGGGGGGGGGCTGCATAACAGGTATACCCCTTCTGAATATCTTCCACTTTGGGTCTCTTCCCCACAAAGACATGAAAAAAAAGCTCCTTTGTTTTTAAGAATATTTAGTTGAAAAGTCCTGGCACGCTCTCCGTGGAGCTCTCCTCGCAGAAGTACGCCACTGCCAGGATACGCAAGCCTAGACCGAACGTGCTCTTGTGCCTTCATCCCTTCGTCTCCCGATTCAGTCTCTCAGCAAGTCTACGTCTGCCAATGCCCTCAGTTTCCCCATAGTTGGCACAGGAGGCTCCATCACTCAGAGCCGCGTCTGTGCCTCTGGCACATAGATCTCGATGCTGTCCGCGCTCTCGGTTGCCGAGTTCTGGCGCACCGAAGCTGCTCGTTTGGCTGCCATCAGCCTTTTGCGGGCTTCTTGCCGTTGTTTGTCACTGTTGGAGGGGCCTGGGGTCTTGTCGCGACTCAGCGGGGGCTTGGGCCGGGCTGGCTTCTTTGGCACAGGGGGAGGGGGCCTCTTTACTTCCTGTCCAACAGAGAAATGAGACTTGTAAAAAATGATAATGCAAATATGCACACTATTAAAAATTATTTTATTTGCAATTCAATCTACAGCCAGTCTTGATTTCCAAAAAAAAAATCAAACTGGTTTTCCTAGTAGCCATGGCAACAGTACTTAAAGCGGTGGTAAACCCATCCATTTAACAGTTAAAAAAACTGTTACATTTCCGGCACATGCCAAAATGTAACATTCCCATTGGTTGTGCTCTAAACCAAACTGTCAAACCATCCAATGGCTGGTGTCATAGCTGATCACATGTGTAATTGTAGATTAAACAGAAGCCAAGATGGCAGCTTCCTTGGCTGAAAATGATAGGAGGGTTTACTACCACTTTAATGCTTGGGAATAGTTGCGCACTGCCACCTAGTGGTAAGTAAGAAATTAAAAAGCTGCAGCTATAACCTCCTATGTGTTTCCCACAATGACCGCAATATAATTTATGTGATAATGCTGCTTGAAATTAATAGGCTGTCAGTGCCAAAAAATAATGATATACAAAACAATCAATAAGCACATAAATTCATAAAAGTTCATAAACAATATAAATAATTTCTAACAAACGTGTTGGGTCTAGCTTAGTCGGTGCCATTGCGTTGTGAGTGACATTTTAAACAAGCGCTTTTTTATCTTCGAACATGTGAGTGTTCTTGATCTTTTACAATAAATCCTTTAACTTGCCGATTTACACTATGTGGAGTTTCTCTGCCTCTTTTGGATATATCGCTTTCCATTGAGACATACAACTGGCCTCTTTGGTTTACCATTGTTGAAACAATCGTGTCATCATAAGACCTATCCGCAACAGAGACCAAGTGATCACCTTCCATTGGAGTTAAGGAAAAGCGTAGCGTGGAAGGTGTCCCCTTTTGGTGTGGTTACATCTTCTGCCTGGTCGACTCATTGGGCGTAAGCCTTATTGAGTACACTAGTTCTGGTAAGCCTCTTCCATATTGGCGGTGTATGTTCTGCATGTATGGTATGATTGTTACGGAAATCGGGACCTTAATTTCTTCCTTGAATTATATATAAGATCATCAAGTTTCTCTTTGGTTTTTCAGCAATGAATTCACTGGACAATTTTTCTTTTATACCCTCATAGCCTATTGGACATTTTGTAAGCACCAATTCAATTGTCATATTTTGTATATCCACATTTATGCACATTATGTGATATACACATTTATATTTTCCTCCTCGTCATCCTTACACTTTTATTCTTTCATAATCTTATTATCAATTTTTTCACTTTGGATAATTTTCACTTTTCTTTTTAATTACGTTAATTGTATTTATTTCACATAGCAGAGTGAACGTTCAGTTGCACGTACTAAAATTATATTTTTATTAACCCTCAAAAGGTTGTTCCTATCTTTTTAGTGCTGCACTTATTTTTTCCATAAATAAATGGTGATCATTTTAAGGCCAGTGCGTAACAAACTTTGCCGTGAAAGGCGTGCCTCACAACAAATTCCGTGACTTGTGCTCCCTTCACCAGGTGCAATGCAAGCTCACCTCCTTATTAGACCCTAAACAGGGTCACATGCACTCTGGATATTATCTGATGCTCCTTAGGAAATGGCTCCACAATCACCAGCAGCTCCAAGCGAACATAAAAAGACAAGAATGCTTCCAATAGTGCAGTACCTGGATATTAATCTTGTACAAACTTCACCAACCCAACATACATTGCACTCACGTTTATTGAATATAAGAACAGCATGTACAATAATAATCCAGCAGGTCTCACGTAATAGCGGGCAATACCAGCGCCAGGCTCTACCTCTACGCGATTACGCCACCATCAGCTTGGCTTCGTCTGTACATGCTGTTTTTATATTCAATAAATGTGAGTGCAATGTATGAAGTTGGGTTGATGAGATTTGTACAAGATTAAATACCCAGGTACTGCACTATTGGAAGCATTCTTGTCTTTTTATGTTAGCTTGGAGCTGCTGGTGATTATTGTGAAGTCATTACCTAAGGAGATAATATCCAGGGCACATTTGACCCTGTTTAGGGTCTAATAAAGAGGTGAGCTTGCATTGCCCTGGTGAAAGGAGCACAAGTACTTAATGCTCAACCCCTTCCTATCCAGTCCCTGCATCCTTTTAATAGGCGCTGTATGGCCCAGGGGGAAAGGGGGGGGGGGGATTAGAGATCATATGAGCACTGTGGTTGGATGTCACAGTGGTCTCCTGATAGGAAGCCGGTCCTGTTGGCTACCAATCGTTTTGTATGCACAGAAATCAAGGTATCGGCTGCCCAGCTGCGCATAGGTGTGGTGTATGGGCGCTAAAGCCCATCCTTATGTTGATGCCCATATGTGTTACGTGGGTGACAACAGGTTAAAGTGGATCTAAAGCCTTAAGGCTTTTTTACTTTAATGCATTAAGGTAAAAAACCTTCTGTGCTACAGCAGCCCCCCCCCCTTATTATACTTACCTGAATCTGATCTCGATCCAGTGTTGTGCGCAAGAGCATTGGCTCTTGCAGTGGTCTCCCTCCCTACTGAGATTGATAGCAGTGGGAGCCATTGGTGGGTTGGGTTGGCTGGATCCGACCTGCCTGGTCTTTGTCAGTAAATGCAGACAGGACTGCTCGGGAGCGAGCCCGCACGAGTGCCCCCATAGAAAGCAGCTTTCTATGGGAGCACTCACCAAAGAGGAGCCAGGAGTTCTGGCGGGGGACCACAGAAGAGGGGGATCAAGGCTGCTCTGTGCAAAGCCATTGTATAGAGCAGGAAGTAGAACAGGTGTGTTGTTTTAATAAAAAAATAAAAAATAAAAAAAAGCAAGCTTTAATGTTACTTTAAGATGAAATTAAAAAGGTATACCCTGTAAAAAGGTTTTGCAAGGGTATGCTGCAGTGGTTAAAGGAGAAGTTAAGTGAAAAAAAAAACAAAATCTATATTCACCTTTATGGATGCGGCACTGGTCCGAGTGGAGAGTGGCAACTATCCGTCACCAGCTGTATTCTGCTCCTCCAATGCTCACTGGAATGCTGGCTGGCTCAGACTCTCAGCATTATTGTCGGGATCCTCTCAGCATCTGGAACGACTCTGTAACGGCAGCAGACTTTAGCCTGCTGTCGGCTGATTCTGGGTCACAGGATTGCAAAAGAAAGTGCACTCCTATGAACCACATGAGATGTATGGCCATACTTCCCTTTTAAAGTGGTTGTAAACCCTCACATATACCCAGTGAAGTGACTGGCCACAATTGATACACAGAGATGAAACAAATTATTCTACGTAATACAGCTGAGGCTGTCAATCAACTGAGGCTCCCTCCCCTGTCACCGTCTTTCTCTTGGAGTCAGGAAAAATGGTCAGAAGTGACTCACGCTTAAAACAGAGGAATCAGGTAGCGGACAGGAATGACACTTAGTGCTCTGGATTGGCATAAGTACACACTACAGAGGGATATGCTTTGTTCATATTTCATGTCGGAGGTTTACAACCACTTTAAAACAGGCCAGTACAGTGCAGCTTTGTGCTGTTTTTTTTGTTGACAATGTCATTGTCATGAACAGACAAAAATGCAAAAGCTTCCATTGCTGAAAACAAATACCAAATACCAATCACCTGGCTGTCTCTGGCTTTACTTCATTTTGAGCTACGGACCCAAAACCAGCATGAAAATAAAAAAGCCAGAAAAAAAAAAAATGTCAGAACTTCTGCTATACAATGCTTATTTCAGGCCAGTAACTCATAAAAAAACTGAAGCTACTGGATCAGCATAATAGCCAGGCAACTATCATTTTCAGATGGAGTGATCAGGAACAGTTACATCTATATTTCATCCACAGATTTATTTTTAAAGGTAACCTGCCACAAAAGGCATACCACTGCTGTCTTCCAATAGGAACTGTAATGGATAAATAGGCCTAACAAGTGCTAGGTATATAAAACGCAACAATAAATCAGTGCACGCAAGGACTCACATTTCTATCGGGGGTTTCGCTCAATGCCCAGCCGTTGGCCTTGAGCTGGAAGAGTTCATCGAATTTCATGCTAATGTCTTCTATAGAAAGTTGCAGGAGGTCCCAGAATCCAGCGAGGTCCTGCGCTGAGGGGCGTGGGTTGGAGTTAGGGTTCTACGAGGAAGAAAAAAAAAGAAGAAATGTGAACATTGCGGTCTGCAGGGAGGGAACTTCTAGAATGCTGGAGGGAACAGTTACCCACAGACCCCAGGGGAAGAACAGTTTTCCAATGCAGTGAGAAAGTTTAACATTAAAGCATTTGTTACCCAAAAAAAAAAAAAAAAGATCCTGTCCCTAACCCTTTCGCTGCCAGAGCCGCACACGTTTTAAAAAATCATTTTAGGCCTGAAGGTTACACAAAACCCCCAACCTTTATATATTATCTAAAAGCAGACACCCTAGAGAATAAAATAGTGGTAGTTCCATTTTTTTATGTCACATGATATTACCGTAAAGGTCTAGGAAATGCAAAATTCACTAATTTTAGGGCAAACAAACACAATAAATTACCCACATTTTTGGTCAAATATAAAAGATGAGGTTGCACCGAGTAAATAAATGCCAAACATGCCTACATTTTTGTGCGCCCCGTGAAATAGCATCAAACAATCTGCGTCTCCTCCCTCCTCCTCCTTGCGGTCAATCAGATCGGATCTCCTTTCAGCCAATCGGGTGACAGGTCTCTGTTAATTAAAGCAGGGAATGCGGCAGACATCTGCATAGAGACTACTGCTTCCAGATAAAGGGTAAGGTCCTTCTCTACAGAAAGCTGGCAGGGGACAGGCTTTTCTAATTAGGCTGTGGCATAACTAAATGCAAAACTTTTTTTAGGTTTGGGCAGTGGCGGCTTTTTATTTTTGGGGGCGGCGGCAAACAAGCACCCCCCCCCCAGGGTAGCCGATGGCACTTACACACCCCCCTCCTCCCCCAGCCTCGCTGTTTGCCAGTCGGTCCGGCACTTGCCTCACCTAGGTGGTGGGTAGCAGCTCCTGTGTCCTCTCCTCCGCTGACTTTCACTGTGTGCTTCCTCTCTCCCTCCTAGGCGCTAGGCGTCCAATAGGATCACCAGTCCTTTCAGCCAATTGGGTGACTTCCTGATTGGCCGGCAGGAGAATCAGTGTTACAATAGCGAATATTTATTCCCTATTGTCACACAACTGGGTGGGCTTCGAATGCAGTGCTCTGCACCCTGTGCCCACCCTTTTTGAAGCCTATTAGAGCCTCTGGCTCTAATAATGTGCTTCAACAACTCCCCCCCTTTTTGGAATACGTATGCATCCGGCGCCCTGCATGTAGATCAGGGGGCCGGACGCATGAATGGGGGCGAGCTGCGGCGCCCGTGCACCCCACTGGACAGAAGTGTGTTAATTGTCAGGATTACCATGTAAAAATAAAGAGAAGAAAAAGTCTGAAAAATTAAAATAAACCCAGCCACCACATCTAAAGGTTGGTAAGCTACAATTATTTTAGGTTCTGAGGTTAGGTACGCTCCACTTGCTTGCTATTATTACTCAAACACTTTCTGACCTTTGTTTTTTCTACATCTGATTTAATTTGGTGCTTTCCTCTCCAGTATCAAGACATAAATCCCAAAATAACATCTTAGGCATGTTCCAACAAGTACATCCCCGCAAGCCAAGTGACATCAGCTGCACACTCCTTTAGCCAGCGTCTCATGCAGATGAATGTGCCGTGGGTTTTAAATGTCCTCAAAATGTCCTGGCAGTTCCATATCCCCCCTCTGTGTATCACCTCCTCCTAGCACTCAAGCGCAAGACATCTTCATGCAGAATGTCTACAGTACATCTACAGCTATATACCACCTTTATTGTCTGCCTCCAGGGATTCCATATCATTCCTCCCAGGACACATACAAGAGCTTCAGTAGGAGTCAGGATGAGCCATACAAATGACTTGTTCTCTGCATCCTGCATAGCTGATCTTCCTTACACTCATACGTTATAAATAAAATTTCATCCCCATAAGGGTTAAATGCTCATTTAGCTGGGGGGGGGGGGGCACTTAAATCAGTATTAAACCCAAAAGCAAACATTATATTGCAGCTTCCCAATCATTTAATGCGATGACTGCATTTGTATTTCTATTTCCATCAGGTGATCATGGCCAGAAGGTCTGCACAAGCTCTCTTCTAGATCCATTTCAGTTAGAAGGATGAGACAAACCATTTAAAACTGACAGGGGTGCTTAAAATGATCAGCTTTATTTACATTTTAGCTGTAGCTGAAATTTGGCTTCAATTTGTTAGCAGATTTACAATACACCAACACCCCACTCCCCTCAGACTGACAATAATGCTGCTGTCCAGAGGTTCTCTAAGGCCTCATGCACTCAGGACATTTTTTGACTGTTTTACAGCAGCTGTTTTTAGCTGCAGATGTTTTTTTCTACGGTCAATAAACCCTCCATCATGTTATCCTAGGTGTCCATGCACACATAGGCTGTTATCAGCTGTTTTTAGCAATGACATTTTTAAGCTGTAAAAAAAACCCAAGACCAGAGGGTTCTGAGAGACGTTTTCAGCTGTAAAAACTTTCAAACGCTCAAAAACGCGGCTAAACGTTGATCCCCATTTTAGATCAATTGGGGGAAAAAAAAAACCACTGGCCCTTTAAAAACGTGCAAAAACGCCGGTAATATAACGCTGGTAAAAGCTGAAAAAAAAATCACTGATATGCTACTGATGTTTTTAGGACTTTTTTTTAACGTCTTGTGTGCATGAAGCCTAATACAGGAGGGTGTGTTACTGGCCTGATCACCAGGGGAAACCAGGAGGGAAAAAAAAGAAAAAAAAAAAAAAGAAAAAGAAAATGAATGCAGCCACTACATCTGAATGATCGGTAAGCTGCAATATATTACATTTTTGGTTTTAATACCACTTTAAGCTGGCCATACATGGATCAAAATTCAGCCAGTTCAGCAAGAACAAGCCAAATTTTCATCCAAGTATATGGCCATTCCCGTTCCAATAGGCTGCAGCACTGATCAGTGTATTCTGATAATCTGCCTGCTGTCAGAATACAAACACACCAAATTTGTGTATGGGGGAATTGGGTCAGTTTTTTTTTTTTTGTATATTCAGCCGGCTGGCAACTTTACTTTATGGTCTATTCCCAGCACCCGCAGACTTTCCCCATGCCGCATGGTCCTCAGAGTCACTTCCCTTTGCTGCTCTGCTGGTTATGTACTTTCTTACATTATCACATACAATGCAGGACCAACAGCCCTGGATCATATGTGAGGACAGCAAGGGCCGGGCACAGCATGGAGCACTGCACAGTGCTGGCTGCCGAGAGACCACATAATAAAGTATTACTCTCTATACTGTACCTCTAGCACATTCTCTGCATTAGGAGAAAAAAAACCTCCTCCCTCAGCACCCCCTTCTACTTATCTGAGACTGATCTCAATCCAGTGATGTGCACAAGAGCAGTGGCTCTTTTGGCTCTCTCCCTCCTCATTGGCTAAGAGACAGCAGCGGGAGCCAATGGCTCCTGCTGCTGTCAATCACAGCCAGCGAGGAGAGTGGGGGAGTTGAGGCCGAACCATGCTGTGTGTCTCAATGGACACACAGAGCAGGGCTCGGGAGCAAGCTTGTATGTCGGCCCCCATAGCAAGCAAATTGCTATTGGGGGGGGGGGGGGTTGGGATGGACAAATTTGCTTTGAATCTAGGAGCCAGCTAAAAAAGTTAGGAGCCAGTATTTTTTAGCGTAGTGTGGGGTTATCAGAGCTCGGGGTAAGGCAAGTAATTTGCGCCCCCTAACCCTAACTTACTTACAGCAGAGTAGCCAGTCAATAACTCCAATGTAACACCGGGTTATAGGCTAGCCAGAAAAAAAATGACACTAAAAACCTGTTATGGGGGGAAACTCCCTATTATGCCTAATGCATCGTGACTGTAAAACGCCCTCATCTGCTGCCTAATGCAGCTTAAGAGTGGCCGTTGGAGGGTGGCAAAAACATGTCTCTACTGCACATTTTTACCACCCAACTGCACATCTAAATGAAGCCTTCGTGACACTTTAAATACAATACAAAAATAAAAAGGTGATAGAAGTATTCCAGTGCTGATCTTCTGCTGCCTCTTTGCAGCCACTTCTTGCCTACATGTGTTTCCCCCACTGTGACTTTTCATTGCTCTGGTGGGTTTCCGGTCACCATGAAATACTGGAGCCCAGCTGCACATAAAGAGTGGTAATTGTTGACGATACACAGGACTTTATCAGAGGACATAGAAAAAGACTCTCCTGCATATCCAGCTGCCTCATCTCCCCTCCTCCACCTCACAGCGCACAGTAGAGCTGCACAATTCTGGCCAAAACGAGAATCAAGATTTTGTTGCTTAGAATAAAGATCACGATTCTTGCAGTGTAACACCATCTTTCATATTATACAAAAAAAGGGCTTACTTTACTGTTTATTTATTTAATTCATTAAAGTTTTTTCCAAAAAAAATTGCATTTGAAAGGCCGCTGCACAAATACAGTGCAGTATAAAATATTGAAACAACATCTATTTTATTCTCTAGGGTCGGGGGGTTTAAGTAACAACTGGATTTTTACTTGCAAGCAACAAATGTCAAAAAAGTCTAGTCTTTAAGTGGTTAAACTTCCCTCACCTAGACATGAGTTCATGCCTTTGATAAAAGTATGAAAAAATACTTTTGTATCTTTTATGTTAATAGTTATCAGTTGACTGCCCGGAGTTCACAGCTGTCAGCTAGCCTCAGGCAGAGAACGGCCCTAAACTGTGTCGGAGATGCGGTTAGATAGTGGGGCAGTGCCCTTCCTTTTTAACCCCTCCTACTTCTAATAAGCCCCACCCCTTATAGAATCCACTCGCTCCGTCCCCTGTATTTCACATATTGTGTCAGAGTATACATCGCAGGACGCAGTATACAGCTCAGCATCACAGGACAGTATACAGCTCAGCATCACAGGACACAGTATACAGCTTAGCATCACAGGTAGGGTATATAGCAGCCAGTATCACAGGTGGGGTAAATTGCAGCCAGTATCACAGGTGGGGTAAATTGCACCCAATAACACAGGTGGGGGCACTTTGCAGCCAGTATCACAGGTGGGGGCACTTTGCAGCCAGTATCACAGGTGGGGGCACTTTGCAGCCAGTATCACAGGTGGGGGCACTTTGCAGCCAATATCACAGGTGGGGGCACTTTGCAGCCAGTATCACAGGTGGGGGCATTTTGCAGCCAATATCACAAGTGGGGTACATTGCAGAGACCCCCCCCCCCCCGAAGTCGGGACAAGTCCCGTACTTACCCCATCAAATAGGCAGGCAGGCCGTGTTGCAGAGTTTGGCATACGGACAAGCGGGCTGGGAGTCTGCAGAGATCGGCACACGGAGAGCGGATGTCCCCATCAGCTCGTCGGTCACCGGTCAGGGTCTCTGTGGGAGCGGGAGTCACGTCCGTCGCCACAGTGACCCGGCCACCGCATCCAAATCACACTGAGCCGCAGGCTCAGGGCAGCCAATCAGACTATGAGTGTGCGCCTGTTCAGTGCACGCACATAGACTTTAATGGCTGACCAATAGGCTCACTACTTGGCTGTCAGATGACAGCCAAGGAGCCGAAAAAAAAATAAAAAAAAAGGAAGTCAATGTACTGGCGCCTCCTGCAGGGGGGGGGCAGGCTGACTTTTTTTTTCTTTTCTTTTTGGCCGGCGGGGAGGCGGCGCCCGAGTGCCCCTAATACACCAGCCGCCGCTGTAGAGGGGATAGAGAAGGATCGGGTGCCGCTCGCCAGGATGCGATTTCTGGTCGCCATGGTGACCTGGCGACTGGGAATTGTTGAGCTCTGGGGGGGGGGGGGGGGGAAGAAGAGGATAGGGGGTGCTTTGTTCAAAACTTCTGCACAGAGCACGCAAGTATAACACGTTTGTTATTTTAATTGAAAATGAGACTTTGCAATCACTTTAATAGTTGAAAGGCTAATTTCTTCAACAGTCATTCATTTGACAAAGTGCACACAGCTCCTTTCCCCACTCCCCTCACAGTAATCTCCAGGCCAGCGTAAAGCTAGCAGTATTATACCTTTCTGAAAATCTTTGTGAATCAAATTTGGATGAAATACCCGCCATGTGTTAAATTCAACTGATCCACGCAGTAATAGCTTTAGTGAATTGAAAAATCCATTATTGATTGTGTGAACAAAAAAAAGGGGGGAAAAAGGCCAGTAATGAAAATATTTCAAGCATTGTGCTTCTGTAATTTTAACCTTATGTGATGGGTAAAGCAATAAAAAAATGGTAAATCAATGCAACTATTGCGACATGTCTAGGATGCTGGTGTGCACAGCTGTTCTGTAATGGTGGGGCACTCTTCACCTGAACAGCCCAGTAACTGCCACCCATAAAGAGGCTTTAGTTGCTTTGTTTTTTATACTGTATCTTTCCAGCCGAGTCCCCGACAATGTTTACATCCGGCGGGACATGACGTCATACGTCGCGCCCGGACCTCCAAGGTGCCTAGAGATGACTGGTGACCATCTGGTCACCAGTCAGCTCTATGATCAACTTCTGCCAGGCCACAAATCATTCTCCGGGCCACTGATGGCACGGCGGGCCTGGAGAAGGGGAGGATGGTGGGAGGGGGTGTCCCCTCCCACTGCCCGTAAGAACGATCAAGCGGCTGAACTGCCACTACGGTCGTTCTTACGGTGCACAGAATCGCCGGCCCTAAAAAGCACCATTCAGATATCCCCGCTCAAAGTCTGCAATGTCATATAACGTGACTGGGCGGGAAGAGGTTAATGAGTGAAATAAGTATTTGACCCCTTCACAAAACATGACTTAATATTTGTTGGCAAAACCCTTGTTGGCAATCAGACGTTTCTTCTTAGCTGGTCACCAGGTTTGCACACATCATTGTCCCACTCCTCGTTGCAGATCCTCTCAAAGTCATTAAGGTTTCGAGGCAGACGTTTGGCAACTCGAACCTTCAGCTCCCTCCACATATTTTCTATGGGATTAAGGGCTGGAGACTGGCTAGGCCACTCCAAGACCTTAATGTGCTTCTTCTTGAGCCTCTCCTTTGTTGCCATGGCTGTGTGTTTTATGTCATTGTCATACTGGAATACCCATCCATGACCCATTTTCAATGTCCTGGCTGAGGGAAGGAAGTTCTCACCCAAGATTTGACAGTACATGGCCCCGTCCATCGTCCCTTTAATGCTGTGAAGTTGTCCTGTCCCCTTGGCAGAAAACCCCCCAAAGCATAATGTTTCCACCTCTCTTGTAGGGTCATAGGCAACATTCCTCCTCCTCCAAACATAGCGACTTGAGTTGATGCCAAAGAGCTTGATTTTGGTCTCATCTGACCACAACACTTTCACACAGTTCTCCTCTGAATCATTCAGATGTTCAGCAGACTTCAGACGGGCCTGCACATGTGCTTTCTTGACCAGGGGGACCTACCGGGCGCTGCAGGATCTCCTTCATGGCGTTGTGTGTTACCAATTGTTTTCCTGGTGATTATGGTCCCAGCTGCTTTGAGATCATTGACAAGATTCTCCCATGTAGTTCTGGGCTGACTCCTCACTGTTCTCATTTTCATTGAAACTCCAGGATGTGAGAGCCTCCATGGAGCCCCAGACCGAGGGAGATTTACAGTTATTTTGTGTTTCTTCCATTTGCGAATAATCACACCAACTGTTGTCACCCTCTCACCAAGCTGCTTGGCGATGGTCTTATAGCCCATTCCAGCCTTATGTAGGTCTACAATCTTGTCCCTGACGTCCTTGGACAGCGCTGCCTTGGTCTTGGCCATCGTGGAGAGATTGGAATCTGATTGATTGCTTCTCTGGGCAGGTGTCCCTTTAAGAGAGTGCTCCTAATCTCAGCTTGTTGTCTGTATAGAAGACACCTGGGAGCCAGAAATCTTGCTGATTGATAGGGGATCAAACACCTATTTCACTCACTAAAATGCAAATCAATTTATAACTTTTTTGAAATGTGGTTTTCTGGATATTTTTGTTGCTATTCTCTCACTGTTAAAATAAACCTACCATTAAAATTATAGACTGATCATTTCTTTGTCAGTGCAAACATACAAAATCAGCAGGGATCAATACTTTTTTCCCTCACTGTATGTAAAATCACCTCTTGCATTACGTCTTGCTGATGAGGTCTGAAAGAAAAGGTTGCAGTACAGTACAGTGAACACATTAGCACAGCGATTTCAAAGGTGTAAACCTCTGGTGATATATATGCACTGCATCTAGTTTTTACACCACTAAGCTTGCTATCAGAAAAGAGGACTGAACTGGACCAAAGATGCTTCAGTATCAGTGCTCCCTATACTTCTGGGAGCCGTCAAATATGTTTGGTGTAATGACACAAATTGTCCAGTAGAGGGCGCAAGAGGATTTAAAGCAGGCCAATTATTAAAATTCACACTTCACGTGTAATGGAGAAGGAGAGGGAGGTGTTATGTAGTCTTACCACTGTGTAATGTTGTCCCTAACCAACCATCACCCTGTCCTGGGGTGACAATGTTGCTCAGTACAGTTGTACTGAAGTGTGTATTAATGGCAGGATTACCAGGGTAAAATAATGGAAAAAAAGAGCAAAAAAGAAAACAAATGCAGCCATCACATCTAAAGACCAGTAAAGCTGAACTACTATCAATTTTTGTTCTTGGGTTTAGATACACTAAGGTTGATTTACTATAGGCGAGTTGCCTCTTAGGCTATTTTCTCTCCAGTTGGAAGGTTACATATTCAGGATGTAGTGAATCACAAAAATGCATTGGCCACTAGATGGCGCTACTCCCATGCTGCAATGAAGAGGTGTTCTCTGCCCTCTGAAACACATTGGCTTGGAGATAAAGTCTTACCTCATTTTGAAATAAATCTATATCTGGACAATAAACTTTCAGTGCAGCACTTCAAGCTCAAATCCTCTCAGTCCCAAAGCAAGGAAACTGTGTAAATCCTTTGATAAAGAGAAGCTGTCAGCCTAAAATCCAGATACCCTGGCCAAAAATTCCTTTTGCAATTGGACAGTTGCAGTTTTCCTGCGCTACCCTTCCCTTTTCCCTAACTTTTTCTATCTGTCTGTATCCCTGATGCACATGTTCCCTTACTTCCTGTCTGCTGCAACTGTTGTCACCGTGTCAGCAGCAGAGTGGAAATCGCTCTAAAGCCGGCCATAGATTGATTAAATCTCAGCCAGTCCAAACTGACCGGTCGAGATTCGATCCATCAATGAGCAGACTGGTTGTACTGAAGTCGATCCTTTGGTCCACTTCAGTACAACCAGCCTGTTGGATATTATGCATGCGATCACTGCTCATGGCCGGCAATGATCATTGTGTTCTGTCTGCAAGGATGGCTCCCCCCCCCTCCCGGCAGAACACAAAAGTGCTGCGGGAGGAATTCTCCCATCAACACTGACTGAGTTGATGGGCTAATCGATCAAATGTCCTTTTCTTCCACCTGCGGCAGAAGGAATAAAAATTGTATAATCTATGGCTTGCTTAATAGAGCCGCAGAGCAGTAAAAGCCCAACATGGGTTCAAATCCTCCACTAAATCTAAATCCAAAAAAGTTTTGTCCAGACTTACATTTTAAAGGGCTCATTTACAAATGCCTCTGAAAAGCGATCCGCTCTCCGATCCCATTCTAGAGACATTTGAGAGGTGGTGAGAAGGTGGTATGTCGCCTCCTCACCGCCTATTTTAACCCCCTAAACGCTACAGAACGGCACCACAATCGCGTGCATTGTGCAGCCCCATTCACTCTAGCACGACAGGGAGTTTAATTCCTGCTACGGCCACGGCATGTGTACAGCTCCCACAGGCAGGGGAATGGTTGGTGAGCGGTATGCATGTTTTTACCACCCCCCAACGGCAAATTTAAGAAATCCCTAAGGAAAGGACTGGGTTGCAAAAGGTCAGAGCAAAGTCTGACTCCGACTAAGTTCTCACATGTGCATATTTTTATGCATTTCTGATGGGTTTTTCCATGCAATAAAAATTTTCCTGCGGTTTCATTCCCTCCCAGTAAAGTCTACAGGGCCAAAAAACGCATGTTGTCATATAACAAAAAAAAAAAAAACCCAGAACACCCGTACTTTTTTCAAGATGCACTTAAGAGAAGTGGACAGGTGTGAAGGGCCCCATAAAAAAGAATTGCAATCCTCTTATGTATTGTGTGTCAGCCAACGTGCGTAAATTCACAAAGTTGTGCACAGGGACTTTGAGCATTTTACAGGAGGTAACACTTGCTAATTGCATTTATACATCACATGTAAGGCCCAGGTTACCGCGTGTAGTTGAGGAATTCCTTCTGTAGGACGCTGGTGACAGATGGCCTAGAGGACAGCATACTTGTCATACTTCATTACACGGAAACAACAGCAACCCATTAGAAAAAGAAATGTGTTTTAGGAATGATTGCTTGTAAAACTCTTCTTCCTCCCTGGAAATGTAGGTTTGTAATAGAAAAATGTGCTCCGAGGGGATTAGACGCTCATGCATAAATACATTGGAAGGTCACGTGGATGCGTTTGCGAGGAATGGAAGTATTCACCATGACAGGCTATTAAAGCAGAAAAACACGAGCTCCTCTACTCCTGTGCACTGTACATGACCCATGCAATCAGCCATTGTGCTGCATACAATGACCCCTAAAATGTGAGCTCCCTGGGTTGATGTTTTAGTATTCCTATATTGCCACGTCTTTATAAAAAAAAAATAAAAAAAAAAAAAAATATATATATATATATATATATATATATATATATATATATATATATATATATATATACACACACACACACACACACACACACACACACATACATACATACATACACAGGTACCGCTTCCAAATTCAATATATGCAAAAATAGTGGTGGGGATGCTTTTATCACAGACTGGCTCAGACAAAAGAACATGGCACCTATCAGTAATGTATTGGGGTGCTGCCAGGACAGGCAAGGTTTGACAACGAGCCTTCTGTAAGCAAGACAAGTTCACCTCTTCCACCCACATACATAAAAAATAATGTTTTATTAACATAGACTACGGGAGTGTTTTGCCACCCGTGTCTTATTGGGGAGATTTCCCCTTCACTTCCTGTCCCATAGTCAAAACAGGAAGTGAAAGGAAATCCCTCCAAAGTGTGGGAATCCTTAACCACTTCAGCCCCAGAAGGATTTCCCATGTTAGGACCAGAGCACTTTATGCGATTCGGCACTGCTTCGCTTTAACTGACATTTGCGCGGTCGTGCGACGTTGTACCCAAATGAAATTTGCGTCTTTTTACCCACAAATAAAGCTTTCTTTTGGTGGTATTTGATCACCTCTGTGTCATTTTTGATCACCACTATAAACAAAAAAAGAGTGACAATTTTGCAAAAAAAAAAAAATATTTCTTACTTTTTGCTAAAATACAAAAAAATAAAAAAATAAATTAATTATTCATTGGTTTTGGCTGATTTATATTCTCATACTTTTGTAAAAAAAAAAATCGCAATCGTAATTTATTGATAGGTTTGCGCAAAAGTTGCCATGTTTACAAACCATGAGAATTCATTTCTGGCGTTTTTACAATTTTTTTTTTTTTAATCTACTAGTAATGGCGGCGTTCTGCGATTTTATCGGGACTTTGATATTGCAGCGGACATGTCGAACATTTTTGACACTTTTTTTTTGGGACCAATGACATTTATACAACAATCAGAAATGGAAATATCCACTGGATTACTGTGTAAATGTCATTGGCAGTGAAGGGGTTACCTGTGTTCTCTAGGGGTGTTCTAACTGTGAGGGGGCTGGGCTGTCAGGGGCACCAGAGATCGAACTGATCCCAGTGACAGGGATCAGTAGATCTCTCACATGCTGCCTGACAGAGCGGGCAACGGCTGTGCTTACATCGGCGGTTCCCCGTGTTTCTTCCCTGTCAAGCAATCACGGCTCGCCGTGGCCACAAGTCTGCAGAGTGCTACTGCGCACACGCAAGTTGCCATTTATAGACGGCGATTCGCACTACAGAGCCACACTGCAGCAGTAAATGTATGCAAGCCGGTATGGAACAGGTTAAAGTGTTACTAAACCCAGGACCCTGCATTCACTATATCTGATCTCCCACAGTACAGAGAACATGGAAATGCACTTATTTTAGTAAATATAAACTGCTAAATACCCTTTCTCATCAGCAGTATATAGCAGTCTTGTGATTATCAGTGTCTGGCTAAAGCTTGTAGGAGCAGTTTTCATACTGCTCTGGCTGTCCTATGAGGATGCAAGACCCCCAACCCTCTGTCTGGCCCTGTGCCGATCATATGCACCCTCCCAATAAAAAATAAAAAAATCTAGCAACACATACCAAACTGAGCATGTGCAGCTTGTCCCCAACCCGCTGTACAATCCGGAGATTAATTGAGGACACTGGAAGGTGGTGAGGATCAAAGGAGGCAGGTTCAAACAGCCTTTTTACACAATGCAGAGGATTAACCCCTTAGGTTCAAAAGTGAGTATAACAAGCATGCTTTACTGCATACAGACTGATTTTTACGGTTATGGGTTTAGTAACATTTTAATTGTCTCCAGAACAATTAAGGTTTGCCTTTAGGTAAACTTGAACTTCTGTGCCTTAGTATTGGTGGCAGCAGAAATATTTTATCTGGATGTCAGGGTCCTTAGAGCTGAACTACTATAATATATACATTTATTCATTCCTCAATAGCCACAAAGAATATGAGGATATGTGTTAGATGAACTAGCAGATTTAGACACACTAAGAAACTGAAGCCAAGGTCCAGCTAACACTTTACAAGCTGTTACATCAGTTTTTCCCCCCTTTTGGGATAAAAGTTTTACATAAATAAATAAAAGCTGATCACTGTAAGCACCCCTGTCTATGTTTATTGCTTAAAGTGTTACTAAACCTAAAACCGTTTTTTACTTTAATACATGGTTTTGCATTAAGGTAAAAAAACATTTTC
>BLSH010060618.1:153684-181459 GCA_018402905.1 Glandirana rugosa
GACTGCGGTTACTACCCTTTTGTGGGAGGAATAGTGCCCCATCATTGGTGTCAGTGGGAGGAATAGTGCCCCATCATTGGTGTCAGTGGGAGGAATAGTGTCCCATCATTGGTGTCAGTGGGAGGAATAGTGCACCATCATTGGTGTCAGTGGGAGGAATTGTTTTCCCCATCATTGGTGTCAGTGGGAGGAATAGTTTTCCCATCATTGGTGTCAGTGGGAGGAATAGTTTTCCCATCATTGGCGTCAGTGGGAGGAATAGTTTTCCCATCATTGGCGTCAGTGGGAGGAATAGTTTTCCCATCATTGGCGTCAGTGGGAGGAATAGTTTTCCCATCATTGGCATCAGTGGGAGGAATAGTTTTCCCATCATTGGGGCCAGTGGGAAGAATAGTGCACCATTGTTGATGTTAGTACAATAAATAATGCCCTATTGTTGGTGTCAGTGGGAGGAATAGTGCCCCTAGGGCCGAATGATGGCAAGAAAAGGGCCACATTCTGCCCCTGGGCCACACTTTGGAGACCTCTGTCCTAGACTTTTGGATGCTTTAAGTGAATTTCAACCTTGCAGAAAATGTGGGATAACGCCCACTTTACATTTTTGTAATCCCACAAATGAGATTTGGGTGGTGCATGGCAGCAAGAATGGACTGAAATGACAATTGTGGATGGAGTTGACCATGCAGACATTGGAATCCCCGAATCAATAAAAAAAAAAATGTGTTTAACATTTAGATTGTTCTTTTTTCTATTCCCTGTCCTGGCAAACCCAGGGTGAAGAATTCCAAACAGCGTCCGTTCCATTATGCTGGACTCACTCATGATCAGATGGATTTGTACATACCTTCTTCACAGAGGTTGTTGTCACCAGTCTCCTTCTGCATCTGTTTGCACCAGCCTTCAAGTCTTTCTGTCTCAGCCTGCAAGAGCTTCAGGAACCAATGTCCATCCCTGCGGCATGCTCCTGTCTGGGCTGGCTCTGAAGAAGGGGGGGAGGCTGCAGAGTCCAGCCAGGGGTCGGGAGGAGGAAGGGCAGATGCCTCCATTTCCCCACCATCTCCATAGGAGAGGTGCTTTTTAGGAAGGGGTACTGGAGGGCCTGGTTGAGGCTGGCGGGGTGGCGGGCAGTCTGGAACACTCTTGTCAGACGAATTGCTGGGCTCCTGGGTGTCAGAATCCGTTTCTTGCTTGGATGTCATGCTGCTGGAGCGGCTATTCCTGTTCAGGAGATAAAATAAGATCTGAGCGTCTGGCAGAGGGAGGGATCTCTAACATTAACCAACAGCATCATCTAAATGATCGGGCATCAGTGCCTAAACTTGCTTTCATACTCTTTGAGCAAGCCACCTGCCTCTATAGTAATAGAATAAAAAAGGTGGAAAACAGGCTTCAGATGGGTCCCCATGTCCCTGGGAGAATTCCTTGGGGCTTAGTACTGGAAGAGCCTGGGCCTAGGACCCAAAGGGCTGTACAGGAACACAGGGTGAGATCTGAAGACTAACACCACAAGGCAAATGTACTTAAAGTGGATCTTTTTATTTATTTAAAGCTAATCTCTTACACACAATAAAAAAGATAGATATATAATAATAAAATAAAGGTTACAAAAAGCTTATAAACTGATTTTTTTCACAGACCTGCAAGCTAAACGCAGTAAATCTGTACTCTTCATATAAAATTAAAAAAAAAAAAAACTTTTACATTTTATTTCTTATTACTATAAATCATTTTAGGCCTAAAAAGGTCTTAAAAACCCCAAACCTTATATATGATCTGAAAGCAGATACCCTGGAGAATAAAAATAGTGGTAGTTCCAATTTTTGTTTTTCACGTTATATTACCACAACAGTTTGTGATAAAATTTCAGCAAAAACAGTTAAAGCGGAGTTCCGCCCAAAAGTGGAACTTCCGCTCGTCGGATCCCCCCCCCCCCCCCAGGAGTCAAGTTTGGTACTTTTCCGGGGGGGTCCTTTTCCCCCACATCTAGGAGCCTGGGCCATGGCCGCTAACGTCAGCAGCCCGACTCCCTCCTCCTCCTCCGGCCAGTGAGAAATCGCATTGGTGGCTCGCGCATGCGCAGTAGGGGCCCGGCGTGAAGCCAAAGGGCTACACTTTCAGGTTCCCTTACCCTCAGTGCCGGCGGCAGCACTCCACCAGCAGATCGGTGGCGGTGCCGACATTGCTGGACTCCAGGACAGGTAAGTGTCCTGATGTTAAAAGTCAGCAGCTACAGTATGTTTAGCTGCTGATTTTTAATTTTTAAAGGGGCGGCGGACCTCCACTTTTTAGAGCGCATAAGCAAAATAAAATATAAAAGACGAGCTTGCACCAAGTAAATAGATACCCAACATGTCAAGTTGAAAATTGTGTGCGCCAGTAAAACAGCGACACCATATCATTTCTATAAGTAACGCTTTAAAAAGCCTACAGGTGATTAATTTAAGAGTGAGCGATTATTGATGATCTCACCAGTGGCGGCTGGTGTATCACTTTTTTTGGTGGGGGTTTCAAACAAACCACCCGCCAAATTCCCTGCCACCCCCCCCCCCCCCCCCCGCTCGCTCGTCCATTGACACACCAGCCCTGCACTTACCCCAGGAAAAAAACAAAAAGCCCATTGGAATCCATGAGTCCTGCATGTAGATTAGGAGCCGGACGCATGGATTGGGGGGGGGGGGGGGGCACTGGATCACACTCCAGCGTACACAGTGATCTATAACATGTGTAGGGCGGCAATCGCCATTTTGGTACCTAGGTGCCTCAACTCATACATTTTTGTATGTATGTGTATGTGGCGGGTAGAGGTCCCTTTAAAGTGTCCCTTATGTGATAACATATAGGTGACAGGTCCGCTTTATAGAGACATCCGGGGTCTATTTTTAGACCCTGAATGTCTCCAGTGTACTCCATTGCAGCTAATGGGGAAATAACAGAATCAGACCGGGAAGTGACGTAATACAAGTGGATGTTCATTGAGTTCCCTCCGCCCCAGCCAGTAACACCTGCCATGACCGCAATGGGACAGCAAAGCACAGTATACATGGCTTATACAAGGCTTTACAAATCTACACACACTCCCGGCTGGTATAGCAGCCAGGAGTGTGTTTAACCACCTGAACACCGCCGTATGTATATTTATACGGCCTCATATTGAGTTGGTTAAACCAGAACCATGGTTGAGACCACAACCATGATCCTGTTTTTTTTTTTTTTTACAGTAAGCAATTATTTTTTTAAGCTTTTATACAGCTGCTGGACAACTTTTACAGAAAGTGGGTCCTCAGTTTGATCAGATGCTTTGGAGGCCAGAGAAGAGATATGGGGTCCTCCAGACCTGTCCATAAAGAGGACCTGCCATGGCCTATGCTATCACAAGGGATATTTTTCATCCCTTATGAAAGAACTAAAGTTTAAAAGAAAAAAAAAAAAAAAAGGGAAGGGACAGTGTATATTTTTTTTTAATAAAATACATAACAAAAAATAAATAAAAAGCGCCCCAAACCCCCATGCAAAGGTGAACGCACATGTAGGTCATGCACGCAAATGTAAATAACAATTGCACCACACATGTGAGGCATCACCATGAACGTCAGAGTGAGAGTAATAATTCTAGCACCAAGCTTCCCGTGTAACTTTGAACGGATTGCCTGTAAAGTCTTTTAAAGTGGCGCTTTTTTTTTTTTTTTTTTTTTTAAGCAGAGCAATTTTCGCCATTCCACGGGCATGCACAATTTTAAAGCAGGACATGTTTGGTATCCATTTACTCAGCGTAACAATTGTTATATATTACCAAAACACTGGGCATGATATTGTGTCCGCATTCACTAAAATGTATTTAAGTGTATTTTTTTCCAAACAAAATTGTGTTTAAGGCTGGGTTCACACTAGTGCAAACCGGATGCGTGTTTCTCCGCAACCAATTCGCACGTCAGGAGATGGAGCCGGTTCACACATCCCCGGAGTGGCCCCGGTGCAATTTGCACAGGAGCCCTGTGTGTCTTTTGGTCCGTTTCAGGTCCGAATTCAGCCAACGGTGAATGGGGACGCAGGGAGCTGTTCCATGCTGCGGTGTGAACCCAGCCTAAAAGACCACTAAACAAAAATCGTGTCACAAAAAAGAAAAAAAAAACCTGCAACACCCGTTTTATTCTCCAGGGTCTCTAAGCAAAAAAAAAAATATATATATATAAATTTTCTAGCACAAAAATCTAAATTTTTACATGTATGTGAGAAATGTCAGAATTGGGCTGGGTGGCAAGTATTTGCAAAGCACCTGATCCCAGCAAGCTTTTAAAGTGGTTAAGATCTTTTCACCCTTAGAAGACTCATTTGTAGATCATCTACAAATCCCAGTAAATCGCACACCATATAGCTGTTATCTGTTAACTTGTGTTACAGAGTCATTAGGCTCAATTCTCAAAGCTTTAACACAAAGATAAGGATCTTTATTTTAGCCATGTGTCTGTAATTTTCAAAGCTCATGAGACTAAGCTGTAAATAACTGTCACTCTTTACAAAATAAAGCGCCTTATCCTGATGCGGTAGATCTGTGAATGAAGCCTATTTTGTGCAATCATTCAATGGCCCTACAGATGGGACTTACCTCCACTCCTCTTCCACCTGGACCCCAATGGACTGAAATCTGGCAGGAGGGGGCGGCTCAGGGACAGGCACTGGTTGTATACTATCCACCTGATGTAAAGAAAATTGCACTGAGCAAGGGATATACAAACACAGAATGTACTACTATGAATATTCTACAAGTATGACAATTCCAAGCCCTAATCTCAAGTATGGAGGGAATTATACAGGTAAGCTAGTCTTAGCCCCAGTTCACACTGGTACAATGCGGGAAACCCCGCAATTCAGTGCCAGTTCCTGCATCGCACCTGAAATCGCTCGCTAGTTCACACTGACATCTGCGAAACCGCAGGGGGTGCCAATGTAAAGTTAATGACACCCCCAGATCGGTCCGCAGATCGCTGTGCGAACTGTCAAATGGTGCAGGAATCAGATCCCATAGGTGTGAACACCCATGCAATCCGATTCCAGTGCGGATCACAAAAAGGGTCCTGCACCATTTTGGTGCAAATGCAATGAGATTTCAGCCACAGAGTTTGTATGGCTGAATTTGCATTGCACAGACATCGCATGTGATCTGCACAGCAATGCGGTGCGAATCACATGCGATGTCTGTGATCGCACAAGTGTCAACCCAGCCTTAAACAATACATCATTGCAATGATCATTAAAAGTTACATACAGTATACCTGAAATAGATGCAAGGCATACTACACTGCTCCTTAATGAAGTGTATGCAATATTACTGTATCTAGTCACTACATCTACTGTATTTTGCTGATAAAATCTGTTGCAGGTAAATGCCAGTATGCTGGGAGATATCTGTCAATTGGCAGTGTTTAAAGTATATGTAAAGCCAAAACACACATAGATTTTAAGTTTTATATAGAGTGGGGAATAGTTAGGGCCATGGTTAGGTTTTTCCTTTGGTTGCAGAGCTTTTTTTAAGTTTTATTAAATATGAGAACGTTTTAATGGTATTAAAAGCATGTGGAGATTTGTTTTTTTCCTTACATCACTTGAGATACTAATAAAGGTGACAGCTGGATAAAAGGAGAGCACTGAAAAGATGTATAAAGCCCCTTTCACACGGGCGCCTTCGCTAAGGGGAACCCACTAGCTCAGCGGGGGATCTCTCCGCTGTTCCCCACTGAGCAGGTGGATGACGGGTCTGCGTCCACTCCGCTATGCAGAGCGGATACAGACACAGCCTGCTGTCCTCTATGGAGCAATCGGATGGAAATGGTCCGCCTGTCCGTTTCCATACGACCCGCTGGACGGATGGGGAATAAGACCACCATCCTACTGTTTTTGGCATACAGGATTGGATCGGGTGGCGTCGCTCCACAGAAGAGATTGTAGGTCCGTTGAGGTTCTCCTGAAAAATTGATCGGACAGCCTGTATGAAAGGGGCCTTAGACAGAAAAGTTCCCTTAGAGCTTGTTTACACCGCAATGTCACATTAATTGTGCAGTTCTTTATGTGCCTTTACATGGTGTTTCTGTTGACTTTGCAGCATATTTTTCATTTAGCATTTAAATGCTTTCGCGGTACATTCATCTGCGAAAAGTGTAGCATGCTGTACTTCATTTCAAAAAGAACTAGGTTCGTTGAAATGCATTCATTTTTCTTGCATATGCATTGATATTGTGTTTCAAAACACATATGGTGTAAATGAGATGTGATCAAGAGTTTTGGTTTCCAATCCTTTACTTTTCTTCTGTTTACTTATTTATTTATTTCAGGTACTTATATAGCGCTGTCAATTTACACAGCGCTTTACATATATATTGCACGTTTACATCAGTCCCTACCCTCAAGGAGCTTACAATCTAAGGTCCCTAATTCACATTCATACATATACTAGGGCCAATTTAGACAGGAGCCAATTAACATATCAGCGCGTCTTTAGAGTGTGGGAGGAAACTGGAGTACCCGGAGGAAACCCACGCAGGCACAAGGAGAACATGCAAACTCCAGGCAGGTAGTGTCGTGGTTGGCAATCGAAGCAGCGACCCTTTTGCTGCCAGGCGAAAGTGCTATTCACTACACCACTGTGCCTCCCTGCTTTTAGTGGGGTCCTCCTTCTGATGTCCATATCATGTCATGGATGATGTGGACACTTCCTATTGGATTTCCAACAGTGGATTCTTCTAAGAAGAACAGTGACGGCATTGGCAGGGGACAGTAGACAACCAAAATGGCAAGGGATAACCTGAACATCTGGGTTAGCAGTGGCCACAGCAGGAAACTGTGCTGTCAAGGGACGGTGAACTTAGGAGAGTGTATCTTTCTTCACTCAAAATTGCCTCAGGGCCCTTTCACATGGGTAGTGTGCATTCTGCTCAGCAGGGGATACTCTGCTGATCGGAGAAGAGCGGGGTGTATGGGCATTCTGTGTCCACTCAGTTTCTGCAGGGCAGACACGGACAGACCCCACTCTGCTCTATGGGTGGCTGGGAGTAATCAGACTTTATTCCTGTCCGCCCAGAGGACACATTTTTTAGCGGCCTGATTGGACCCAGAAGTAGGCGGGAGTAAATGGACACGAGTCCGTTTAAACTCGCCGGTCCATAGGAATGCTATGATCGGATTGCCCGTGTGAAAGGACCCATACATGATGGGATAGAGCAGGGTAGGAGAATTTCCATTTTTACCTAAAGTTGGTCTTTAAAGAGGTAGTAAACTCTATTCTTTAACTTGTACCTACAGGTAAGCTTACCATAAGGCTTCCCCGTAGGTACAATGTTATATTCATATCAGCAATAGCCGATGACGTCACCCGCGCATGCTCTGCTTTCAGGGCATACAGTGTGCTGTAAAATGCAGAGCACTGCACAGTGGCTGGGGCTTCCATGCGAATGCACGGGAGTGACGTCATCGCGGCCCCGAGCATTCATACAACTGGAGCCAGTGAACCCGGATGGAAGACCAGGTGAAGATGGAAGGTGAGCCGTGACAACGATGTGCTGGAGGGCACCGTGTGCAGGTAAGTCTGTCAATGTGCTAGTATGTGGTGCACACCGCTTTAACCCTGGTGTGGGGAGAGCTCATAGCTGTTGGTTTATTTTATCTCAGAGGTGAAGGAAAAACACAGAAGATACTGTGCTGCAGTTCTTTAAAAAAATGTTCCAGCTTTTGGATGTTTAGTAACATAGTGGTTTAATGAACAAAGAGGACATGGACAAACAGAAAAAGCTTAAACAGAGTCTTTTCTTTATGCATGCGGTACATATATGGAAAAGGCACTTTGTGATGTTCCACATATAATTTTAATCACATAACGGACTCAGGAAATTGGTCTCTAAACCTGAAAACTTTCATGGTTGGAATTCACATGCTCCCCTATTCCCTGGACTCACAGGATATTTTGCAAAGGGTCCAATGGAGCAATGGGGGAAGCACAGGGAAGGACAGTAACAAAAGTCTCTTTAAGCAAATCTTAAATATTACAGAATCTCATCATTGGTATCCCTAAGAGAACAAAAAAAGCCCTTTGGCATCTACCAAACCTGAAATATGAGATTTGGATGGAGCAACCCCGTATGTATGTAAACCCTAAGGTCCCTTTCACAGGGGCGGACTGATCGGGTCCGTCTGTTACTTTTTCGGGTGGACCCGATCAGACAGATGTAAATGGATATGTGTCCGTCTATACCTGCTGACATCCAATCTGATTCAATAAAAAACAGATGGATGGGGATCCGTTCCACATCCATCAAGCTGATTGGATGGCAGTCGGATGTAAACGGACAGACGGTCCGTTTACATCCGACCACCCATACAGGAGAGCGGGCTGTGTCTGGGTCCGCTCTGCATAAGTGGAGCAAACACGGACCAGCCATCCGCCCATTGAGCAGGGGGACTCCTGGCGAAGTCCGCCCCGCATGGAAGAAGCCTAGCATAATTCATATTTGCTGCCTTTTGGTCATTTAATACCATTCAAAGGAGTGCAAAAAAAAGAAAAAAAAAACGGTTGATCCTGCCAGATATCCAGATAAACAGTTGATGCTGCCCTGTGTCCTCTGCGGGTACCTCCGTGAACTAGAAAGCACCTCCCTGGAGAAATTGAGAGGCAGAGGTATTCTATATCACCAATATACATCCTAGCCTAAAGGAACAATGCTGCTCCTCCAAAGATACAGTACAGTGAGTGAGCGTTGCCACCCTAGGACAGGAAGGTTGTTACTAGCAGGATAATCAGGTGAAAATAAAGGTCGCCATATCGAAGGACCAGCAAGCTGCAATATATTACTTTTTTTTTTGTTATAGGGTTCAGACATACTCAAAGAAACACTGAAATAATTCCTGGAAATGAACTTAGGAACGGCAGTTGGAAAAAATCCAGTGACTCTGCAGGCATCTTAAGACCATTAACAAACAATAGTTTAAGTGAGGAATGCATTGTCTCACAACCATGGCCCTCGTCTGAAGAACTGGCTAACAATACTAAAGGAACAACATAGTGAAGCATCAACATTTTTAACATCAGATTACTAATTATCAATATTAAAATACCAGCCATTCTATTTTTGTGCAAGGCACTGCAAAATTTGCTCACCTGAATGCCAATGGAGGACAGCTTGCGTTTTGGGAGGGGTTCTGGGGCACGAGGCTCTTCTCTGATAATTTTTACGGTTGCATTTTTTGGGGGGACCTCAGGAGGGATTTGCCGGATGGGGGTCGGGGGGCCAACACGGGTTACACTGGGTGCCCGGGTACTCTCAAGACTCTCAGTGGAGGTGCTGAGCCCCGACTGGCTGTTGCCTTCACTCTGCCCTTCCTGTGCATCCAGGTAAGAGTCCTGGGCAGACTCTGTACTACTTTGTACAGTCACAGATATAAAGGGTTTGGAGGTGGTGCGAGGGGGCACTGGCGGGGGGGTCTTCTTGTAACCCACCAGACAAGAGGAGCCTGCGGAAAGAAAAGAACAAGTTAATGTGGGCAGTAATCAGAGACATGGTCTACACACTCCTTAACAGCGGTGTCATTCACAACTAACGACCTCTCCTAGAAATTCTGGGACAACTGTAGCAAATAAGTAACCAACTCTCCAGCCCTACATTTGACCATGAAACTTGCTACTCTAGAGAATATACCTGTAGAGAGCGCCTATTTCAGTCTACGAAGGACTGTACCTGAATATGGTGTGGATTTATACAAAATTCATTTAAAACATTTTCATGGACGCATTAGACAAAGTATGAATGGGAGACCCTTTTCCTGCCAATGTACATTTGTACGGAGTTGCAGTTCTCCTTCCATTCAACCCCTTCCAGGCCAGGCCCGGTGTCCCCTTTAACCACTTCAGCCCCGGAAGGATTTCCAGCTTTAGGACCGGAGCCCTTTTTGCGATTCGGCGCTGCGTAGGTTTAGCTGAAAATGGCGCGGTCGTGCGACGTTGTACCCAAACGAAATTTGCGTCCTTTTTTTTCCCACAAACAGAGCTTTCTTTTGGTGGTATTTGATCACCTCTGCGTCATTTCTGATCGCCGCTATAAACAAAAGAAGAGCAACAATTTTGCAAAAAAAAAACAAATTGCTTACTTTTTGCTAAAATACAAATCCAAAAAAAAATAAATATAAAAAAACATTTTTTTTTACCGTTTTTGGCCGATTTATATTCTTCCTCATATTTGCGATTAAAAAAAAAAATCGCAATCGGCGTTTATTGATTGGTTTGCGCAAAAGTGGCCGCGTTTACGGATGATGAGAATTCATTTTTGGGGTTTTTATTTTTTACTAGTAATGGTGGCGATCTGCGATTTTTAGCGGACATGTCGGACCATTTTGACACTTTTTTGGGACCATTGGCATTTATACAGCGATCAGTGCTATAAAAATGCACTGATTACTGTGTAAATGCCATTGGCAGTGAAGGGGTTAACCTGCAGGGGGCGCTCTAAGGGTTAACTGTGTTCCCTGGGCGTGTTCTAACTGTATGTGTTCATGTTCATGCCCAAGAGGGTTAAGGCAGTGCTGGAAAATAATGGTGGCAACACAAAATATTGACACTTTGGGCCCAATTTGGACATTTTCACTTAGGGGAGTACGCGCTTTTTTTGCCAGCGGTTTAGACATTAATGGCTGTGTGTTGAGTTATTTTGAGGGGACAGCAAATTTGCACTGTTATACAAGCGGTACACTCACTACTTTACATTGTAGGAAAGTGTCATTTCTTCAGTGTTGTCACATGAAAAGATATAAAAGAATATTTACAAAAATATGAGGGGTGTACTTACTTTTGTAAGATACTGTAAACACATTGATGAATAACAGAAGAATGTAGTCAATACTATAAAAATGGAGTTTGTTAGCACGTCTGATTGAATATCTATTTCTATGACTTGGCCCTTAGGCTAGGTTCACATCTGTGCATATTTATAGGGAGTTAGCAGATCTGCTGAAACGCACCACAATCCATTTAGCATGGTTTCCAATGGGCCTCATGCACATCTATGCAATCTCCTACAGGGCTTTTTTGAAAAAGGTACAAGGACTTTTTTTTTTTTTTTTTTTTTTTTTTTTACATGTAGCACAGTGCGTTTTTGGCTCCACTAAAGTCAATGGTACCGCATCAAAAAAATGGACGTTATTCATTCGTTTTGCACTTAAAGAGCAAGTAAACCCTGGTGGGGTTTACTTCCTCTATATTCCTCTGCAAAGTAAAAGCACAATGGGCTACCATGCATCGCATAGTAGCCCATTATGTGTCACTTACCTGCAAACAAAGCCTGCAATGTCCCCTGTGCTGGCGGCGTCCATCTTCAGCCCCTCTTCCTTCTGGGGCCGCGATCTCCGGCTCTGTGACTGTCCGGAGTCGCGTGATGTCACTCCCGCGCATGCACGCGGGAGCCGCCAGCCATGGCTACAAAGTGAAGACACAGCCCAGCGCATGTGCCGAATGACGTCGGCAATGACAGTACACTATATCTCCTGAACCGTGCAGGTTTAGGAGATATGCAGGGCACCTACAGGGAAGCCTTATTATAGGCTTACCTGTAGGTTAAAGTAGTCGTCACGGGTTGACAACCACTTTAATCTTCAGTTTCTACCGGAAAAAAAAAAAAAAAAAACGCACCGCAAAAACACATTAACTGCAGACGCATAGATGCGAACCTAGCCTTAAAAGTTAATCACAACTTACCAAAATACTAAATGGCCGCTAAGAACTGCAATTTTACATTAAAATCCCTAGACGGAGTTCCAACGACAGACAAAGAAAAGTCTGAGACATACATGGATTAAGGTTTGGAAAGCACTTGGCATACCCAGACATGAGTGCAATAAGGCAGATTTAATATCCCTATAAGGTTCAGAGCAGGAAAAAGCCAAGTCCCTCTATGAATGATGACACATGCGGGAGACTATACACTTCGTGGAAAAACTGAAGCATGCAGCAGCAGAGGAGAAGACTGTACGGGTGGAAGATTTGGATTGCTGCAATTACTTCTCGGAATGCCACACTGACTTAAAAGAATGTGCGCGCACCAGTCGCACGCCGCAGCTAAACGTATAATTACACAAGCACAGGCAATAATCAAAACAGACAGCAAGCTATAGAGCTAGTGACAATGTCACACAACATACCAGAGAGTGTGCATAGCAGACACATAGTATTACATTCCGCATAGTGCACATATGCAGACACTTCCAGGGATTAGTGTCTGACTCTGTATCCTGATTGCTTCCCTTGATGTCTGACCTACATTTCCTCCGCTCATCAGTCGGTGACATATCCAGGCCTACTGGTTCGGCTCGCAGCAACAACACCACTCCGCTTGCTCGCTCCACTTCCATTCGTGCTAAAAACCATCACAGTCTGAGATGCTGGCAACAAGCACAATGATTAAGCTAGAACATGATCACGGGGCGAGAATCAGGCCTGGTCTTGGGCAGCAAACCATACTGAGCCATTGCTCATCTTCTGAAAATACAAGTCCTTTAGCTTTCTCCATAGGTGCCAGCTGTCCTAGATTTGCAGGGACAGTCCCACATCTAGAGGCTCTGTTCCCATGAAACTGTGTCCCAGGCTGCATCCCGAGATCAAAGCATCACCCTAATATGTGTTATGAAGCATGCATGTTCCGGGTATTAATCACTTGCCGCCAGCTAAGGCCTCATGCACACAGGACGTTTTAAAAACGTCAGCGCTACAAACGCATGTTTTTGCCGCGTTTTCCCTTGATCGTGTTCTTTGGCGTTTCTTTCCATTAAAAACACAACCTATAATGTAAAAACGCCTGACGTCAAGCACAGCTAAGCGCGTTTTTGTCGTTTTTCTAGCTCGTTTTTACTGCTCCTGGAGGCCCAGGCTGTCATTTTTTTTCTACTGCCTCTAAACGTTTAGGCCTCATACACACGGACGTTTCTTAAAAAATAAACAAAACGTCGGGTCTGACGTCAAGGAAAAAAAAAAATCTGCGTTTTTCGGCGTTATGCATCGGCGTTAGTGAGCGTCGGCGTCAATAGGCATTTTTTTTTTAAAAATCATCCCTCTGCTATTTTTCAACCTAAAAACGTCAGCGTCAAAAAACACTGGTTAACGCCGGTACAATATTAGTTGGCGTTTTGCGGCGTCGGCGGCAAAAAATGCCGAAACGTTACAGCCTCAGAACGCGCTGGCCGTGGGTTCTAGTTTCAGCTCACTAACGCCGACGCCATCTACAGCTCAAAAACGTCTGTGTTTTTATGCGGCCATTGACTAACATGGAGAGCTGCAAAAAAATGCCAGAAAACGCCGGCGTCAAAAAATGTCCGTGTGTATGAGGCCTTATGCCTCCAAATGCCTCTCACAGTTTGTGGGTGCATGGACACACAGGCTAACACGGAGGGGCTTTTAGCGGCAGATAAAAATAAAAGTCAAAGGCCCCTAAAAGCAGCTGTAAAAACATCCTGTGTGCACGAGGCCTAAAGCTCCATTTACACGGGACGCTATTTTAACCTCCCCTGAATGATTTTTCTTTTACAGCTAGAAGCCGGCGTCTAAACTGGCCATTTTGCAGGGTTTTGCATGCGGCGTTTGCGTCTAGGATCGCTTTTAAAGAATTTTTTTTTTAAAATGGAAATGCCTGTAAACAAAACGGTCCTAGATGTGAGTTAAGCGCGGTGTTTACAAGCTGTTTGGCGTTTCAAATGCCTCTGAACTGGCGTCTGAACCCATTTTTTTGCGTTCCAAAAAAAGCCTTTAAAACACAACTGCCTGGAAACGACCCTGTGTAAATGTACTGATAAGATAACAGAGGAAAGTTCAGGGGCAGCTGAAAAAAAAATTCCCTTAACTGTCTATTTACCAACAGCAGTGCAAATGAAGCCTCGCAGTACATTTACTGCTAGTGGGAGGCACAACCCTTCTGATCACCCCTGTCACCCATTAGTTTCTTTAGTACAGTGCACAGTATTTTCACTGATCACTGTATTGTCACTAGCAATGTCAGTGTCAGTTAATGTCCCTCCCAGCCAGTGTCAGTTAGCACCAGATTGCCTGCCACACTATCAGTCCCACTATAAGTCGCTAATCATTACCATTACTAGTATAATGTCTATTGCTGGGTAAATTCCACAGTATACACAACAGTTTGTAGACTGAATAAATTTCACACAAGCCAATCAATATACATTTTTAACCAAAGACATGTAGCAGAATACATTTTGTCCTAAATGTATGATGAAATTTGATTTTATTGGATTTTTTTTTATAACAGAAAGTAGAACAAATATTTTTTCCTAAATGGTTGGTCTTTTTTCATTTATAATAATAAAAAAAAAACAGTGGTGATCAAATACCACCAAAAGAAAGCTCTATTTGTGTGAAAAAATAATATAAATTTTATCTGGGTAGTGTTGCATGACCGAGCCTCTATCCCATCAGTTAACCATTTGACCTCCGGAAGGTTTTACCCCCTTCATGACCAGGGAATTTTTTTTGCTATTCAGCAATGTGCAACTTTAACCAGTTCCACACCGCCTGCCGTGTATTCACGGCGGCAGTGTGGACGATGTGCGCGAATCGCCGTATAAAGACGGCGATCTGCGAATGGCCGCTAGGAGGAGTGTGCCCGCGGCTCGGGGGAGCCGCGATGAGCGGCCACAGGCAAAGAACGGGGAACCGGCATTTCCCCATTCTGACAGTGCGGGCATGGGTGATCTACTGATCCCTGTCACTGGGATCAGTTAGATCTCTCATGCCCATGGTAGCCCAACCCCCCCCCCCCCCACACAGTTAGAACACACCCAGGGAACACAGTTAACCCCTTCACTACACCCTGCAGGTTAACCCCTTCACTGCCAATGACATTTACAGAGTAATCAGTGGACATTTACATTTCTGATCGCTGTATAAATGTCAATGGTCCCAAAAAAGTGTCCAAAATGTCCGACATGTCCGCTGCATGTACCGCTAAAAATCGCAGATCGCCGCCATTACTAGTAAAAAAAAAAAAAAAAAAACCCCAGAAATTCTCACCATCCGTAAATGCGGCCACTTTTGCGCAAACCAATCAATAAACGCCGATTGCGATTTTTTTTATCACAAATATGAGGAAGAATATAAATCGGCCAAAACCGGTGAAAAAAAATGTTTTTATATATTTTTTTTTGGATTTGTATTTTAGCAAAAAGAAATAGGTTTTTTTTTCAAAATGGTCGCTCTTCTTTTGTTTATAGCGGCGATCAGAAATGACGCAGAGGCGATCAAATACCACCAAAAGAAAGCTCTATTTGTGGGAAAAAAGGACGCAAATTTCGTTTGGGTACAACGTCGCACAACCACACAATTTTCAGTTAACGCGATGCAGTGCCGAATCGCAAAAAGTGCTCTGGTCCTAAACTGGGAAATTCTTCCGGAGGTGAAGTGGTTAACTGGCGCCAAATTAAAGTAGCACATTGCTGAATAGCAAAGAAAAGGCCCTGGTCATGAAGGGGGTAAAACCTTTCGGAGGTCAAATGGTTACCTGACGGGATAGAGGCTCGGTCATGCAACACTACCCAAATAAAATTTATATTATTTTTTCACACAAATAGAGCTTTCTTTTTGTGGTATTTGATCAGCACTGGGTTTTTTTTTTTTTATTATAAACGAAAAAAGTCCAACCATTTTAGGAAAAAAAATATATTGTTTCTACTTTCCGTTATAAAAAAATATCCTATAAAGTCAAATTTCATCATACATTTAGGGCTGGTTCACACAGGGGCGATCCGACTTGCGGGGCGACTTTGCTAGGTGACTTAAGAGCAACTTCAGCGTGACTTTGGACAACTTATAGCGTGACTTGAGGCGACTTACAACACGACTTCATGCCAGGCGTCTTTTCTGTGGCCAATCAGAGAAGGGAGGGAGGGGGTTGCCCTAAATAAATTCTATTCTTTTCACTGTGATGTCGCTTCTGTTTAGATGGGGGATCCGACTTGGAGACGACTTCCACTGAATTCTATGGGCACAAGTCGGATAGAAGTCGCCTCCAAGTACAGGAATCTCTTCTGAAGTCGCCTTGAAGTCAGAGCGATTTCAGTAGTGTACATAAAGATGGCTCCCATTCACTTCAATGGGATTTCTTGTGCCTGGGGCGACTTAAGGTGACTCAAGTCGGATGGCAGGTCTCCCTTGTGTGAACCGGGCCTTAGGCCAAAATGTATTCTGCTACATGTCTAATTGGCTTGTGTGAAAGTTATTCGGTCTACAAACTGTGGTGTATACTCTGGAATTTACCCCATGGATGATGCGCCAAGGCCAGAGGGGGCTGGCTGCGAGGCCCCCAAAAAGACAGCTGCCCACTGGTGATGTATGTAAAGTAGATGGCAGCGTGGGACCAAGCATTGCAGCAGTGCAATGCTGGATTTGCTGAACATACGAGTATATTATGAGGGTAACCCAGCAAACAGGACAAAAGGAGATAAAATATTAAACAAAAGAGCGTCATCACCACGTTTCCTAAAATACAGCACAGATTTTAATGATATTTTTACTTCTGCATAACAAAAGTATTGTAGCCTACTAGGACAATCAAATTTAGAAGTCTACATGGCCGTGTTTTACATGGCTGCAGAAATCTGAAATGTAGGCTTACTTTGAAACCTCTGATTGATACTTTCTGTTAATATGGTTTGTATTAATGCAGAGTATATTAATATCAAGGCAAAGTTTTTCCTTTAGTCCCCCAATCCATCACTCTCCAGGAAATGGCCGCCAGGCCTCAGATGTTGGTTTCATAGCAACGGCTCCATTTCCACGGTGTTGCCGTGACGACACTCAGCTGAGCGTTGTCCTCTTCACTCCTTTGTTATTATGGCAACAAAGCTAGGCCCGAGCCTACACAGGACATCAAGTTAACGGCCAAAAGCCTCTTTTGAACTAAAATCTAAACATGAAGTGCCAATTAATCGAGTTAATACAAACCAGGCAGGTGCAGGAGCAGGCCCGTCAATGACTGCACTGCCCAGACACTTTGGCAAGCGTTCCGTTGCCTTCTGGGCTATGTACAGAGCACTAAGCGTTTCTGTCAACAAACGCAGTCAGACTAGTGGTAAATGCTTAAGAGACTGAGGCTTGTGGCTTTAGAAAAATCATTTTCATGTCTGTTTACACTCGGGTTTGAAGGAAAGTCAGTCAAGGGTCATATGGCCTGTTTGGGACAGCCATAGACTTATTATTGACTCCAAGCCAAGTGCTTAAATTGCTGGCAAAACAGGTGGGAAAAGTATTTCCTCTCACAGTAGCTGCACTGTACCACCAAGACTGGCCAATATCGACGGGCCTGGGGACTCCTGGCAATAAGGCTCCATTTACACGGGAAGCTATGTTAACCTCTCCTGAACGATTTATTTTGACAGCTAAAAGCCGAAGTCTAAAACGGCCGTTTTGGACATGGTTTTGCATGTGGCGTTTAGCGGCGTTTGCGTCTAGGAGCGTTTTTTTGCCTGCAAACGAAACGGTTCTAGACGCGAGTTACCGCGTTTAGGAGCGTTTACAAGCGGTTTGGCATTTCAAATGCCTCGGAACTAGCGTCTGAACCCATTTTTTTGAGTTCCGAAAAAAGCCTTTAAACTCAACTGCCTGGAAACGACCTTAAAACAAACCTGTGTAAATGTACTGAGAAGATAACAGAGGAAAGTTCAGGGGCAGCTGAAAAAAATGCCCAACTGCCTCTAAGGCCTCATACACACGGGCGTTTTTTGAGGCCGGCGTCTACTGACGTTTTTTTCTGCTCTCCATGTTAGTCAATGGCCCCATAAAAACGTCGGCGTTTTTGAGCTGTAGGTGGCGTCGGCGTTAGTGAGCAGAAAGTAGAACCCACAGCCCTCGCGTTCTGAGACTGCAAAATATTGGCGTTTTTTGACGCCGACGCCACAAAGCGCCAACTAATATTGTACCGGCGTTTTTTGACGCCAACGTTTTTAGGTTGAAAAATAGCAGAGGGATGATTTTTTTTTTAAAAAACCGCCTATTGACGCCAACGCTCACTAACGCTCAAAAACGCAGATGCATAACGCCGAAAAACGCCGACTTTTTTTCCTTGACGTCGGGCCCGACGTTTTGTTTATTTTTTTTAGAAACGTCCGTGTGTATGAGGCCTAAACGTCCGTTTACCAGCAGCAGTGTAAATGATGCTTTAAACCTGTTCCATTGCTCCCAGGCTCACCCAGAAAAATGATAGGTGAAGTCTCGCCAAAAAAAAAGGTCACCTGCAGCACAGAGATTTTGCATAAACTCAAAGATTTATTGCCCTTCTAGGGCAGGCATCACTGACTGGCATATCAAAATGGGCTGAGGGCACAAATGTAAGAATGGGATTTTGATATAAAAGTAGGGGGCTGTGATGTGAAGGATCTGAGTCGTAAAACACGATTTACACCTCTGCTGGAAGAAAAATATTCTGACCAAACCTCCTTGAATTTTAATTCAATACCAAATGGAAAGCATCTCTTGCTTGGATGTGGCCATGTATGACTATCCATATAAAAATAAAATAAAAATAGGGCTCCCACATTCTATTTTGAGATCTTACCTACATCCCCAGCTCACAAAAAAATAAAATAAAATAAAAAAACCACACACACATTACAATATTTACCCAACTTGGAGATCCCAACGCCCCTATGGACATTTGGCCACCTGCCAAGGACCTAGTTATGTCACCAAAGATGAATGGAAAAATGAGAGTTAAATGGGAACTAAACTCTCCTATCCTTTGCAGACAAGATCTGACCTGCAGTTGCCACTTGGTGGTTTGGCAGTTTGGTTGACAGCATAAGGAAACCGTTTTGGTAAACCGTTAAATCGCTGGTTTTAGTTCTGGAGACCCAGTTGCCTCTGCTGAAACATCTGTCCAATAGTCAATCGACTGAGATCAAGTGACTAAGGGCCTATAATCGACAGGCTTGGTTTGCTTTAAGCAGGTTTTGTCAAGTAAGGCCTCATACACACGGACGTTTTTTGACGCCGGCGTTTTCTGCAGCTCTCCATGTTAGTCAAAGGCCCCATAAAAACGTTGGCGTTTTTGAGCTGTAGGTGGCGTCGGCGTTAGTGAGCAGAAAGTAGAACCCAGGGCCATCGCGTTCTGAGGCTGTAACGTTTTGACGCCGACGGCACAAAACGCCAACAAACGCCAACAAACGCCACCTAATATTGTACCGGCGTTTTCTGACGCCGACGTTTTTAGGTTGAAAAATAGCAGAGGGATGATTTTTTTTTAAAAACGCCTATTGACGCCGACGCTCACTAACGCTCAAAAACGCCAATGCATAACGCTGAAAAACGTCGACTTTTTTTCCTTGACGTCGGACCCAACGTTTTGTTTATTTTTTTAGATACGCCCGTGTGTATGAGGCCTAAATGGGAATAGACAATCCCTTGAAGCAGGTCAGAAAGTGGTCAACTGCAAATATACCCATTTCTGAGGGACCTGAGATGCGTCTCAAACTGATGCCATCCACGCAAGCAAAAAGCCGGTTGACAAAGCCTATAATGGTTGGAGACATTTGGTCAGACCAGCCAGAGCACACCAGACAGAGGGCATGTATTCTAGTGTATTCTTTAAAATTATTATTTTACCAGTAGTGTACACTGGGCCTGCTACTTTAGGCCTCATACACACGGACGTTTTTTACCGCCGCATTTTTTAGCTTTTTTTTTGCAGCTCTCCGTGTTATTCAATGGCCCCATAAAAACGACAATGTTTTTGAGCTGTAGATAGTGTCAGCATTATTAAGCTGTAAATCAAAACGCAGGACCCGCGTGTTTCGAGGCTGTAACATTATGGCGTTTGTGACGCTGACGCGGCAAAGCGCTCACTAACGCGCATTAACGCCGAAGTGACGTTAACCCGCATTTTTAGTGCTGGCATTTTCAGGTTAAAAAAATAGCAGAGGAATGTTTTTTTCTTAAAAAAAACGCCTATTTATTTATATTATTTATTTATTTTAGGTACTTATATAGCGCCGTCAATTTACGCAGCGCTTTACATATATATACTTTACATTCACATCAGTCCCTACCCTCAAGGAGCTTACAATCTAAAGCAGGCACAGGGAGAACATGCAAACTCCAGGCAGGTAGTGTCATGGTTGGGATTCGAACCAGCGACCCTTTTGTTGCCAGGCGAAAGTGCTACCCACTACACCACTGTGCCTATTGACGCCTATACTCACTAACGCTGATGCAAAACACCAACGAAACCGCGTTTTTGATGCTGATTTTTGCCTTACGTCGGTCCCGATGTTTTGCTATTACGCCCGTGTGTATGAGGCCTATAGGATAAAATCTATAATTTTATATACAGGAGAGCACTACTCTATATAGAAGTTAAGCCAGATGGCATGTTAACGTGATGTGATGATGGGGGTGTGCTCAACGTACCATACCATCCATCGTATGAAGAATGGTGCAGATCACTCAGAATGCTACTTTTTTGACCAGGCTTTGTGGAAGCCACGGTTGGCCTACACCAGTGGTAGGCAACCTGCGGCCCTCCAGCTGTTGTAGAACTACATTTCCCATGAGGCATTGCAAGGCTGACGGGTACAATTAATCCCAGAGGCATGATGGGACTTACCTACCCATGGCCTACACCATGACTTGTAAACTGTGGGGGCCCATTGACTGCTCTGCAAATTTTATTATAAAAAGGTGAACTACCCTTCTGAGTAATTATAAAAATAAAATACATGCGGTTCAGCCGACAGAACTTTAACATCAATACTACTGCCCTTACTGAAGTAAAGGAGACATTGGCCCAAACCATTTGTAGGGCAGTGCTGCGCAACTATGGTAACTATAACCTTTTGATATCCAATTGCTTTCTAGCACAAATATGAATGGTTGTTACCACCTCCAGTGGGTAGAAGCAACTTTCCCACTTTCCCATACATGAAGCAAGGTTGCACCAGCTTCCATAGGGCCTATGTTGATGGCATTCGTTTGACATCAGACTAAGTTGCTTCTGAGATCGGATCACTTAGAAAAGACAAATGCCTTTGACCTCCTCTGACCTTCTTCAAGTGGGTTCTGCATTCCCGTAGACTGTATTGGAATGCAGAACCCTTTGATGTGAATAAAAGCCCATCTACATAAGCTTACACAGGGTGTAAAGTGGGAGATAGTTAGTAAAAGGGGGGCTGGCTATACTATACATCAGGGATAAGCAATTAGCGGACCTCCAGCTGTTGCAAAACTACAATTCCCATCATGCCTCTGGGTGTCATGCTTGTGGCTGTCAGAGTCTTGCAATGCTTCATGGGACTTGTAGTTCTGCAACATCTGGAGGTCCACTAATTGCATATCCCTGCTATACATCATCACAACTTTGGCACATTTATTTATTTTAACATTGTCCACTATAGTGCAGCTCTGCAGTGGAATGGACATGCATAGATTGAAAACTCAGATCGGGGAACCCACAAACATCATACCTGAGGCTTTAGCATTGCACTAATAGGGGTAGGCAACCTATGGCCCTCCAGCTGTTGTGGAACTACATTTCCCATGAGGCATTGCAAGGCTGGCAGTTACAATTACTCCCAGAGGCATGATGGGACTTGTAGTTCTGCAACATCTGGAGGGCTGCAGGTTGCCTACCCAATCACTAATCCGTGTAGCTCTCAGATTTAATAATTCCACATATAGTTAAAAGGCTTTTTTCTGATCTGTAATGTAAAGGCTGACCCCCAATTCAGACTCCTCCACATACAACATGGAGGGGAAGTCCTCTGCCTTTGTAGAAGTAAGTGCATTAAATGGTTGCTGTATGGGTCAAGCGTGTGTAGGCTGAGGGTAGACTGGAGATCAGAAGTTGAAATAGCTGTCATATTTTCACACAATTACCCCCGACTAAAACAAGAAAACCTTTTGTTCCCAAGTCACTTACTATAGTTCATCTGATATTAACAGGCAGGATGACACAGGGTGGAGGAGCCCCATTTGGAACATTATCCTCATTTCACGCAGTTGCGTCAGCTGTATAGGAGTAGCTCAGCAGGGACCAGGGTGTGTGTATTTCTAAATATGGCACAGAGGCCGTATAATAAAACTACAACCATGACAGCCAATTACATTGACATCCAATTATAAAAAACAAATAAAACCACCGCTTTTCCTGGCACCAAGCCAAAATGTCTATTACTTGCAGCACTTGGTACACTGAAGTTTAAGAACGTGTAGGCCTCATACACACGGGCATATCTTTAAAAATAAACAAACCGTCGGGCCCGACGTCAAGGAAAAAAAATAAATAATCGGCGTTTTTCGGCGTTATGCATCGGCGTCAATAGGCGTTTTTTTTAAAAAAAATCATCCCTCTGCTATTTTTCAACCTAAAAATGTCGGCGTCAAAAAACGCCGGTACAATATTAGTTGGCGTTTGTGGGCGTTTTGCGGCGTCGGCGTCAAAGAACGCCATAACGTTACAGTCTCAGAACGCGATGGCTGTGGGTTCTACTTTCAGCTCACGAACGCCGACGCCATCTACAGCTCAAAAACGCAGACGTTTTTATGGGGCCATTGACTAACATAGAGAGCTGCAAAAAACGCCAGAAAACGCCGGCGTCAAAAAATGTCCGTGTGTATGAGGCCTTAGGCCTCATACACACGGACATTTTTTGACGTCGGCGTTTTTATTGTGTTTTTTGCAGCTCTCCATGTTAGTCAATGGCCCTATAAAAACGCCAACGTTTTTGAGCTGTAGATGGTGTCGGCATTAGTGAGCTGAAAGTAGAATCCACGGTCAGTGCGTTCTGAGGCTGTAATGTTTTGGCATTTTTGGACGCCGACGCCACAAAACGCCAACAAACGCCAACTAATATTGTACCGGCGTTAACCGTTTTTAGGTTGAAAAATAGCAGAGGGATGATTTTTAAAAAAAAAACGCCTATTGACGCCGACGCTCACTAACGCCGATGCATAAACTATTTTTTTTCCTTGACGTCGGGCCCGACATTTTGTTTATTTTTTAAGAAACGTCCGTGTGTATGAGGCCTTAAAGTATATGTGAACCCTTACCTTGTAAAGTAACCCATTCCGTTTAACATAGAAATAATAGGAAAAATATTTGTGTATAAATATATACATACACTATAAACACCCTTTATTTCCTTTTTTTAAAAAAAATAATAAGTTATCAGCTACATAAGGGGCTTAGAGGTAAAGAAACAGCAGTGCGCTGATCTTCCCAGTGAATGGCTGTGCAGGATGCATGTCAGCACAAGTCCTGGTCACTGGAGGATAGGCAGGCTGAGCTCCCAGCACAGCCAGAAAACTGACCATGCTGGGACTGGTGAGCTCACATGCCCAGCCTAGTCAGTTTAAAACAGGAGAGTAGGGGGGCTGGCAGATCTTCAGGGATTTCACACAAAGGAAGGAATACAAAGAGCACAGGATACTTTATAACACAAGTATATGGTACAACAGACCACTAAAACTGGAGATGGCAAAATCTGGTGCAGCTCTGCATAGTAGCCAATCAGCTTCAACTTCAGCTTGTTCAAATAAAGCAATAGTAAAGTCTTTTTTTCACCCTGTACCTACAGGTAAGCCTATAATAAGGCTTGAGATATTCAAGCTGCGTGCAGTCGGTAACTCCATACCAGTGCTGTCCCTTCAGAGCTCTGTGCCGCAGCTGCGACTCGGCCAAACGGCCGGAGTACACGATCCCAGAAGGAAAACCGGGTGAAGATGGAAGCTGCCAGCTGTGACAGCGTGCCACCATATGACTTCGTTCCAAGGTAAGCATTTCATAATGTGCTAGTTTGTGTTGCATACTAGCACATTATGCAATTGTCCTGCAGGTTTTTTTTTTTTTGGTTTTTTTAAAGGCTGCGATTTACTACCGCTTGCTTTGCCAAAAAATGTGGAAGCAGATTGGTGTCTGTGCAGAGCTGCACCAAATTTTGCATTCTCCAGTTTTAGGCCTCATACACACGGGCGTATCTTTAAAAATAAACAAAACGTCGGGCCCGACGTCAAGGAAAAAGAAATCTACGTTTTTCGGCGTTATGCATCAGCGGTTTTGAGCGTTAGTGAGCGTCGGCGTCAATAGGCGTTTTTTAAAAAAATCATCCCTCTGCTATTTTTCAACCTAAAAACGTCGACGTCAAAAAACGCCGGTACAAGATTAGTTGGTGTTTGTTGGCATTTTGTGGCGTTGGCGTCAAAAAATGCCAAAACATTACAGCCTCAGAATGCGATGGCCGTGGGTTCTACTTTCAGCTCACTAACGCCGACACCATCTACAGCTCAACAACGCTGACGTTTTTATGGGGCCATTGACTAACATGGAGAGCTGCAAAAACGCCAGAAAACGCAGGCGTCAAAAAACGTCCGTGTGTATGAGGCCTTAGTGGTAATTAGTGGTTTGTAGGGTAATCCAGGCAGGAAGTCTCATCAACAAAGTCTCCAGCAGCCCCTCCCACCTCATGCACCATAATGTAAAATGAAGAAAAACTCCACTGGAGAAATTGCAACCCCTGACCACAACGGGTGGGCGGGGCAGAGACCACAACAGGTAGGTGGGTGGGGCTGGGACTACAAACAGATACCTTTTGCCAAAATCCCCAAAAAGCTACTAGATGCTGCAAAGACAGGCATGGCCAGATGCTTTAAAATCATTTTAAAGCTCACTTGTAAAACCGTCTAGGGGAGTGGTCTCCAAACTGCTGCCCGGGGGGCCGGATGCTTGCCTTTATCCGGCCCTTGGAGCACTATTCCTCCTACTGTTAAGAGACACTATTCTGCCAACTGACACCAACAATGGGACACTATTCCTCGTACAGATGGGGCACTATTCCTCCCAGTGATATCAACAACGGGGCACTATTCCTCCCAGTGATACCAACAATGGGACACTATTCCTCCCAGCCATACCAACAATGGGACACTATTCCTCCCAGCGATACCAACAATGGGACACTATTCCTCCCAGCGATACCAACAATGGGACACTATTCCTCCCAGTGATACCAACAATGGGACACTATTCCTCCCAGTGATACCAACAATGGGACACTATTCCTCCCAGTGATACCAACAATGGGACAATATTCCTCCCAACGATACCAACAATGGGACACTATTCCTCCCAACGATACCAACAATGGGACACTATTCCTCCCAGTGATACAAACAATGGGACACTATTCCTCCCAGCCATACCAACAATGGGACACTATACCTCCCAGCCATACCAACAATGGGACACTATACCTCCCAGCAATACCAACAATGGGACACTATTCCTCGCAGTGATACAAACAATGAGACACTATTCCTCCCAGCCATACCAACAATGGGACACTATTCCTCCCAGCGATACCAACAATGGGGCACTATTCCTCCCAGCGATACCAACAATGGGGCACTATTCCTCCCAGCGATACCAACAATGGGGCACTATTCCTCCCAGTGATACAAACAATGGGACACTATTCCTCCCAGTGATACAAACAATGGGACACTATTCCTCCCAGTGATACAAACAATGGGACACTATTCCTCCCAGCCATACCAACAATAGGACACTATTCCTCCCAGTGATACCAACAATGGGACACTATTCCTCCCAGTGATACCAACAATGGGACACTATTCCTCCCAGTGATACAAACAATGAGACACTATTCCTCCCAGTGATACAAACAATGAGACACTATTCCTCCCAGTGATACAAACAATGAGACACTATTCCTCCCAGTGATACAAACAATGGGACACTATTCCTCCCAGTGATACAAACAATGGGACACTATTCCTCCCAGTGATACAAACAATGGGACACTATTCCTCCCAGTGATACAAACAATGAGACACTATTCCTCCCAGTGATACAAACAATGAGACACTATTCCTCCCAGTGATACCAACAACGGGGCACTATTCCTCCCAGTGATACAAACAATGGGGCACCATTCCTTCCCCTTATACCAAATGTGAGGATGTTTACTCCCATGATGCCAGGAAAACCTCCACTCCCACTGTCCAGGCCCCCCCTAAAGTCTGAAGGACAATGAACTGGCCCTTTGTTTAGAAAGTTTGGAGACCCCTGGTCTACAGGAACACTGATCTCACCCTGCGTCCCTTACAGCAACCAATCAGATCTTCCCTTTCATTCGAAGAACAAGGAAAATAAATAAATAATTGGTTTCTACAATCAGAACATCGGAGACATTTCTGCGGACAGACACATGAATAAATAATGCTATTGGTAGCAGATAACAAGTTTGCTCAGCAGTGGTCAGCGTACCTGTAAGCCACATTTGCCATCATTAAAGGACATCCATGCAACATTCAGCGCAAACAAGCAGTTAATAGGCTTTTCAGCGATACATGCAGCAATGCCAAGCACAGCGCGGGTCCTGCCAACATAGGGCACCGAGCTGTCACCCCAAGCACTAGAAGGAGAGACAGACCTTGTGCGTTGTCCTCGTACTGGAAGAGATCTCCTGTTTGCGGGATGCTGTGCTGGGTGTATACTCAGTACCACCCTATTGTGTGTTGAATTACACAGGCTTACATAAGTTGTGAGTAATGGCACACATGCACCGCACCCTGCCGAGCACTGCTCCCCCATACTGTGAAATAACAACCCTGTCACTGCATCCTCTACGACGCAAACCTTCGCCATCATAAAAAGCCTCCCTTGGAAACCTGCTTGTGTATTAATCACTACTTGGCTGAGCATCTCCTATCTTGGCAAAGCATCGCAAAACCACAACCCTTTCTTAAGAAGTGTGCGGCCGAGCCGCGAGCAACCACCTGATCGCAGACCGACGTGCCCTAGCCCCCCTCGCCGGTGTCCCGAGGGTTAAGTGCGGTGCTGTCAAAGTACTGAGCTGGCAGCCACGCCCCCTTTTAAAGAGCCAGCTGCCTGTATGAAAAAAGTACCTTCAGCCACGAGTCAGGACAGGACGGCGAAAAGTCACATGCCCGGCGTGTGTCATAGTCGTCGGTGGCCGTGCACTTTTCTCAGAACAATGCAACGTCTCATTTTCTGGAACCGAATCCTCTGTGAACTCACAACCTGCCAGGAAGTTAAAAAGATTTGAGGAAGGGGAATGTGAAACAGAAAATGCGCCCTGTGCGCATGCGGCATCGCTTTGCCGGGTCTGCAGGAAGTGACAAGGTCCATGCTTTCACGGCGAAAGGCAGCGGCAGCCACAGCTAGAAGTACAGACACACACAACTGTCTTCCTGTCAGCTGCTGCTCCTGTTTACACAGACATCCTGATGGGCAGCTGGTGTGCAGCTGCTTCTATGGGCGCTCCCAGTGCCCGCTGTGCCTTGTGTACACTCACACCAGCTTCCTATACATTCCTAAGCAGAACCACAGCAATACAATCCTTGCAGCACCTGCAAATAAAGGCAATCTGCTAATATTTCACCTTCCCCGCCCCCCCCCCCCCTCCAGCAACATAAATTTTAACCCTTTCATGCCTTTTTCTGACATTTGTTGCATGCAAGTTAAAGTCCATATTTTTTATTTTTTTTTGCTAGAAAATGACTTAGAACCTCCAAACACCTATACGTGTGTGTGTGTGTATATATGTATGTGTGTGTATATATATATATATATATATACATACACACACACACACATATACATACACACATACACGCTTTTTTTTTTTTTAGCAGAGACCCCTAGAGAATAAAACGGTGGTCGTTGCAATATTTTATGTCACACAGTATTTACGCAGCAGTTTTTCAAATGCA
>BLSH010060618.1:181501-204598 GCA_018402905.1 Glandirana rugosa
GGTGGAAAAAAAAAAAAAAAACACTCATGAATTAACCACTTCCTGACCAGCCGACGTCATAATACTGCGGCAAGGTGGCTCGATATGGCGACCCAGCGTAGGTCGGCCTGTGCACCCGCTTTTGTGCACGCTCTCATTGGCCAACGGGGAAGCTAATCAGCAGGTCCGATGTCCGCCGGCCACCCGCGCAGTGACAGAACGTGGATCTGCCTGTGTAAACAAGGGGAGATCTCCGTTCTGACAGGGGAGATCACGCAGATCCTGTGTTTCTGCTATGCAAGAAGAGGGATCTGGGTGTTTCCCCAGTCACAGCCCCCATAAAACACAAAACACATTTAACCCCTTGATCGCCCCTGATGTTAACCCCTTCCCTGCCAGTGTCATTAGTACAATAAGGGCCCTTTCACACAGGCTTTCCATTTTTGCTCAGCGGGGATCGCTCCGTTGATCCCCGCTGAGCCGACAGATGACAGTTCCGTCTACGCTCACTGTGCGGAGATGGAACTGTCAGAGCGCTGCTGTCCTCTATGGAGATCGGGTGAAAGCGGACCGCCTGTCCGTTTTCATCCGATCCGATTCTACAGACGGATGGAAAATAGGGTTTCCATCCGTCTATATTTCACGGACAGGACAGGAGTCTCCGCTGACATCCGCCGCTCCATAGGGCTGCATGGAGCGTCCATTCAGGTCCGCCTGATAAATGGACAGGAGGACCTGAACGGAATGCCCATGTGAAAGGGGCCTAACAGTACATATTTTTAGCACGGATAGTATACTGTGTAATAATGTCACTGGTTCCCAAAAAAAGTGTCAAAAATGTCAGTTAGGTGTCCGATCTGTCCGCCACAATGTCACAGTCCCGCTACAAATTACTGATCGATGCCAATACTATTAAAAAAAATATTATATATTTATTATTATTAATAATAATAACAATGATAATAATAATAATGCCATAAATCTATCCCCTATTTTGTAGATACGATAACTTTTGAGCAAACCAATCAATATACGCTTAGTGCGATTTTTTTTTTTAACAAAAATATGTAGCAGAATACATATTGGCCTAAACTGAGGAATACATTTGTTTTTTTACTTTTTTGGAAATGTTTTATAGGAGAAAGTAAAAAAAAAATGTGTTTTTTCTTTCAAAATTGTCAGTTTTTTTGTCTATAGTGTAAAAAAAATAAAAACCGCAGAGGTGATCAAGTGCTCGCCGCGCGCTCCATGAGTGGGGCCGCGGCTCAGGGCGACTCCATGTCCGTCGGCGAGCCGCGATCGCCTACTACAGAGATAGAACGGGTTCCCCCTTCTGACAGGTGGCTTGACAGTGATCTACTGATCCCTGTAGTCGGGATCAGTTAGATCTCTTATGCCCCTGGCAGAACACAGTTAACCCCTAGATCGCCCCCTGCAGGTTAAACCCCTTCCCTGCCAGTGAGATTTATACAGTAATCAGTGGCTATTTTTAGATCTGATCGCTGTATAAATGTCATTGGTTCCAAAACGTGTCAAAAACATCAGACGTGTCCGCGGCACTATTGCAGTCTCGATAATAATCGCAGATCGCCACCATTACTAGTAAAAAAAAAAATAGTAAAAAGTCGCCATAAATGAATTCTCAGTTTGTAAACGCATCAACTTTTGCACACACCAATCAATAAATGCCTATTGCGATTTTTTTTTACCACAAATATGTAGTAGTTATATATAAATATATATATATCTATATATACCTAAACTGATGAATACATTTTTTTTGGTCATTTACTATAGTAAAAAAATATATATATTTTTTCAAAATTGTCGCTCTTTTTTTGTTTATAGCGCAATAAATAAAAACCACAGAGGTGATCAAATACCACCAAAAGAAAGCTCTATTTATGGGGGAAAAAGGGACGTCAATTTTGTTTGGGTACAACATCATACGACCGTGCAATTGTCAATTAAAGCGATGCAGTGCCGTATTGCAAAAAGTGCTCTGGTTAGGAAGGGGGTAAATCCTTCCGGGGCTGAAGTATTTAAATTGCAGACGTAGCTGGATGTACTAAGATATCCACTGCCGCCTTCCCTTCACTACAGTGTTCTGTCAGATTAGGCAACCCGTTAGCAGAACGTCACTTCCATTACCATATCTGATGGGTCACCAAATCTGACGGAACACCAGCTCAGGAGCACGCTTGCACGAGTGCCCCCCTAGCAAGTGGCTTCCTATGGGGCACTCAACTAGGAGGGAGGGGCCCAGAGCCCCAATGGGGGACCCAAGAAGAGGAGGCTTGGGGCTGCTCTGTGCAAAACCACTGCACAGAGCAGGTAAGTATAGCATGTTTGTTACTTTTCTAATTTTTTCCTTTACAAAACACAAGAGCCCGTAAAACAGTATTAAACCCAAAATCAAAAATGTAATGTCAAGCGTATATTGCAGCTTACCAATCGTTCAATGTGGTGGCTGCATTAGTTTTCTTGTTTTAGACTTTTTACCCCCTCTGGTCATCTGACCAATAGAACACCTCCTGTATTACAGTGCCTCCACTCTGGATGAAGGAGCACAGGGAGCACCTTTGTACAGCAACAATGTTACCCTATGGGGAGGGGAGTGTTAGATGGACTAGCAGATTTAAATAGACTAACAAATTGAAGCCGAACTCCAGCTCACGCTTTATAATCAGTTACAGCACACAGCTGAAAAAGATGATCATTGTAAGCACCCCTGTCAGTGATAAATGGTTTGTCTGATCCCTGTAAGCAATACATCTGCAGGACAGCTTGTTCTTTTGAAAAACAGACTAAAGTTGGCCATGCATTATACAATTTTCTCGTTCAATATATCATTTAGAATATAGTTTGTTTTTTATGCAGCTAGTACTTGGATTTGATATCAGCCTCTTGCAATTCTCTATACAGCAGTGCCCAGCCTAAAAGAGGAAGGGACTCAAGAACCAACCAGGTGTGCTACATGCAAATAGATTGACAAGGAATACGCTTAAGGCTGCATTCACACCTGAGTGTAGCGTCTTTGTAAGCGGTATTATGCACAATTTTGCGCGTCTGTATGCAGCTCTTTTGGGCTTTGGCTTTTTTTTTATTAGCCAATAGAGAAAACTATTTATCTGTTGCATCATTTGTTGCCAGGTATTTCAGCTTCTTTAGGTTTTCCATTAGCTTTTATTATTATTCATTTATTATAATGTTTTTTCGTTAGGGTAAGGGGTTCGAGCTCAGTTTAGGTTAGGATTAGGGTTATTTATTATTTTATTTATTTTCTATTTATTATTATACAAATAGTAATAAATGAATAAATAAACGTAAAATACACAAATAAATAAAAATCATAAACAGTATTAATTTATTGAATTTATTTAAGTACCAATAAATAATTAACCCTTACCCCTTAAAAAAAAAAAATAATAATAATAACTAAACACCCTAACACAACATAAATTATTATTACTATTAATAATGTATTTTTTATTCAAGTTTGGGTGTTTGTTATATTATTAATAATAATAATACATTTATTATTTTTAAGACTCGGTTCACACAGGGGCGATCCAACTTCATAGGCGATTTCAGCACGACCTGAAGCAACCTCCATGCCAGGGGACTTTGCCCTAGCCAATCAGAGAAGGGAGAGAGGGGGTTGCCTTGGTTTCTCACTGAGTAAATTTTTTTATTCTTCCTGTAAAGTCGCTTCAATATAGATGAGGATCCGACTTGGAGGCGACTTCCATTGAATTCTATGGGCACAAGTCGGATAGAAGTCGCCTTGAAGTACTACAGGAACCTTTTTTGAAGTCAGAGCGACTTCAGTAGTGTACATTAACCACTTAAGGACCGGAAGGATTTCCCACCTTAGGACCAGAGCACTTTTTGCGATTCGGCACTGCAGTGTTTTAAGTGACAATTGCGCGGTCTTACGACGTTGTAACCTAACGAAATTTGCGTCCTTTTTTTCCCACAAATAGAGCTTTGTTTTGGTGGTATTTGACCGCCTCTGCGTCATTTCTGATCACCGCTATAAACAAAAAACAGCGACAATTTTGCAAAAAAAAAAAAAAACCAACAATACTTCTTACCTTTTGCTAAAATACATATCCAAATATATATATATATATATATATATATATATATATATATATATATATATAAATATATAAATGTATTCATCGGTTTTGGCCAATTTATATTCTTCCTTATAAAAAAAAAATAATAATAATAATATCGCATTTGGCATTTATTGATTGGTTTGCGCAAAAGTTGCCGCAATTACAAACCGTGAGAATTAATTTCTGGCATTTTTCCAATTTTTTTTTTTTTTACTAGTTATGGCGGCAATCTGTGATTTTTATCTGGACTGTGATATTGCCGCGCACATCTTCGACACTTTTTTAGGACCAATGACATTTATACAGCAATCAGAAATTTAAATATCCACTGCTTACTGTGTAAATGTCCATGGCAGGGAAGGGGTTAACCTGCTGGGGGCAGTGAAGGGGTTAACTGTGTTCCCTGTATGTGTTTTAACTGTATGGGGGCTGGGCTGCCAGGGGCACCAGAGATCTAATTGATCCCAAGTACAGGGATCAGTAGATCTCTGACATGCTGCCTGTCAGAACGGGAAACCGCTGTGTTACATCGGCGGTTCCCCATCCTGGCTCTGTCACAAGCCATTGCGGGTTGCCGGCGGACAAAGAGTCCGCCCGACCCGCTTAGGGAGTGTGCGGCGGGCACGAGCTCGCCCCCTAGCCGTCGTGCACGCGAGTGACGACTATAAGCGGCGATTCACGGGACAGAGCCACACTGTCACCGCTTATAGTCGCTACGCGATCGGCAAGCAGTTAAGACCACTCTCATTCACTTTAATGGGACCGGCTCTTAAGGTTAGAGGTTCATTATTTATTAATTTATTATTAAAAATATTATTCATTTTACTTATTTATGATTTTTAGTCATTTATGTAGTTATTTTACATTTATTTATTACCATTTTCATGTGCAGAACATCGCACAGAAACGCACTAATGGCGCGTTTCTAAACATTTCTATGGGAATACAAACGTGCCAAAAACGCCCAAATATTCCCGCTTCGAACTGGTTTGAGCTTCCGGTGACTTGGAGTGGAGATGTGAAACGTCTCCATAGAGAATAAATTATTTTTTTCTCCTCCAGCGTTTTTTTGAGCTTCAAGCAAGATAATCGCTCAGGTGTGAATGGGGCCTAAAGGAGAAGAGCAGAGGGGTGCCCTGATCACAGTCCAATCAGCCATTGGCTGAGAGCGCTGATCAGGAGCCGCTCAGCAGACCTTTTTTGGCTTTCGACAGTTCGTCCAGCTTCTGCCGGATTGGCTGCAGTACACGTGGGCCGATGCCGCCCAGCATTCTACCTGTGTGTACAGGGAGCGCACAGCGGGTACGAGAGCATGGCGCCCCCTAGCCCCGCCTGCGCCAATTATAGATACCAATTCGCATTATGCTGCCACTCTGCAGCAGTATATCTAAGTGACGTGGTCCGGAAGTGGTTAAATTATTATTAAACCAAGGCAGATACAGATATGATCGTGGCTGTAGGAAACTTTAATATTGAAGGCTCATTCACACTCAGGGTCAGTTCACACCACATGCAGTCCAGCACATTTTTTTCTGCATCAAAAATGCACGGAAAGTAGGTTATATGGTTTTCAATGGCATGGTTTACACCAGTGCAGGCAGTTCCAGGGCCTTCCAAGTTTCCTACACTGAACTGGAACGCAGTAAAAATGCATCAAAAACACACTGGACCCTAGAATAGTGAAAAAAAAAAAAACAGGAAAAAAGAAAAAAAAAAAAAGCACTGGGAATGCATCCGGAAACGCATCAAAAACGCACTGGGACGCGGCAAATGCAGACATGTATCCAGAAAGGATCTGGAGTGCGTTCTTATGGTGTGAACCAGCCCTGAAATCGGATTTCCACTCGTTCTTATGTTTATTAAAAGTCAGCAGCTACAAATACTGTAGCTGCTGACTTTTAGGCCTCATACACACGGACGTCTGAAAAAAAATAAGCAAAACGTCGGGTCCGACCTCTTTGAAAAAAATCTGAGTTTTTTTCGGCGTTTTGCATTGGCGTTAGTGAGCGTCGGCGTCAATAGGCGTTTCTATTACAAAAAAAACAGCCCTCTGCTATTTTTCAACCTAAAAACGGTGTCAAAAACGCCGGTTAATGCCGGTACGGCATTAGTGAGCATTTTGCCGATTGGCATCAAGAAACACCAAAAGTCCTGCGTTCTAGAAACAGCTCACTAACGCCGACGCCCTCTACTGCTCAAAAACGCCGGCGTTTTTAGAGGGCCATTGAATAACATGGAGAGCTGCAAAAAATGCCCAAAAACGCCCGTGTGTATGAGGCCTTAATGAACTCACACTCACCTGTCTCACAGTCCAACGATGGGGTCGCCCGAAGCCTCGCTCCTTTCCCCCTCCTCTCCATCATTGCAAGGGTGGGTACCCGGCTGTGACAGCTTGCGGCTTCACAGCCAGGTGGGCACTGCGCATGCGCGAGTCGCACTACACCTTCTCATTGCCCAGGCAATCTTCTGGGACCTGTGACATGTCCGAGGAGATTTTGGGAGGGGGGGAGCAAGAGAGAAGTCGCCGCCTAGGTGGCCGAGCGGAAGCTGGGTATCTGTCAAAACTAGGTACCCGCTCCCACCCCAAAAAAAATGAGATGCCAAATGTGGCATGTAAGGGGGTGTGGAGCGAGGAGTGGTTAAAGCGGAAGTGGAACTCCATTTTAAGTGCTCCCTTGCGGTGTGTTAATGCCCACGTTATAAAAAGTGTTGCACTAAGGCACTCCATTCATTATGAATAGGCTTCCTACACACCACAGTGGATGATTGAACAAAAAAAAAACAGCAGCACAACACAATGCACAGTATACACACACATGTGCTGCGCTGCACCCTCTCTCTTCCCACTACCCGCCGCTGTCTCAGCCAATGAGGAGGGAGAGTCCCCTGAGAGCCGAGCCTCTCGTGCACAACACTGGATTGTGATGTGGCTCGGGTAATTGGGGGGGGGGGGGGGTTAAAAAAAACCAAGGTAAAAAATCATGAGCCCTTGGAACCACTTGAAGTAGAATATGCTTCCTGTATGCATTTAAAATAGTTTCATTTTCAGTTTTGACTGCAGCATACCTTTAAAGTGGAACTAAACGTAACCACTTCAGCTCCGGAAGGATTTACTCACTTCCCAGAGCATTTTGCGTTTCAGCACTGCGTCACTTTAACTGACAATTTGCTATAATACTACATATCCAAAAAAAAAAAAAAAAATGTATTCATCAGTTTAGGCCATAATGTATTCTACATATTTTTGGTAAACAAAATCGCAAAAAGCATTTGATTGGTTTGCGCAAAAGGTATCACGTCTACAAACTATGAGAATTGATTTATGGCGTTTTTATTAATTTTTTTTTTTTTTTTTTTTTACTGGTAATGGCGACAATCTGCAGTTTTTAGCGGGAATGCGATATTACGGCGGGCAGATTGTACACTTTTTTGGGACCAACGACATTTGTACAGCGATCAGAGCTAAAAATAGCCACTGATTACTGTATAAATGTCATTGGCAGGGAAGGGGTTAACCTGCAGGGGGCGATCTGGAGGTTAACTGTGTTCCCTAGGCGTGTTCTAACTGAGTGGGGGCTGGGCTGCCAGGGGCATAAGAGATCTAACTGATCCCGATTACAGGGATCAGTAGATCACTGTCAAGCCGCCTGTCAGAAGGGGGAACCCGCTCTTCCTCTGTAGTAGGCGATCGCGGGTCGCAGACGGACATCGAGTCCCCCCAAACCGCGGCCCCACTCACGGAGCGCGCGGCGAGCACTTGATCACCTCTGCGTTTTGAACAAGGGGGTAATCTAGGGGTTAAGGGTGTTCCCTCACTGTGTTCTGTGTGGGGCTGGCAGGGGCATGGCAGATCTAGCTAATCCAGATTGATTACAGGGATCAGTAGATCTCCGTCATGCCCACTGACAGAACGGGGAGGTCGGCACATGCGCAGCTCAGCGTGTATTTCTGGCTGTGCCGAAATGACTGACTCCTGCGTGCATGCACCAGATGACATCATTCCCCCACCAGCCAATCAAGAGACCGAAAAACCCAGCACCCAGAAGTAGTCGGGGAGAAGAGAACAGCGGCCAGCAAGGGATGTAACTATCTAATCGCTGGAAGCGAGTATTTTTGGGGGTAAATTCTGCTTTAAAAGGCACAAAGTCAACTTGCCCATACAAGGCAAAGTGACAGCATCCTGTAAAGAGCCCTCACCCCCAATCTCCTTAGACCCTGTTCACAACTGCGATTTTTGTACCAATTTCAGACAGGTACCTGTCCCCAATTCTGCATTACTTGCCTAGGCGAAAATAGCAGAAGTCTCCCCCCCCCAGATCATCACAGTCTCACGCTTGTGCAGCAGAGAGCTGTGAAAGAGCAGGAAGTCACAATCAGCTTCCCACACCAAAGATGGCGGTGCCGGGGACCTGAGGACTGGCAAGTGTCTTTTTGTAAACAGTCAGCAGCTACTGTATTTATAGCGGTTTGTGCTATGTATTAATAGTACTATGGGTAGCGCTGCAAGCACACCATCAGATGACCCTGCATTAGACAAAGTGAGAGTCAGACGTCCTGTACATACTTGGCTCACATTGATATATAACAGCGGATAGGTAAAAGTGACATTTTACTCATCCAATGTCTGCAAAGGTCCCCTATTGTATGCAATAAAGGACTAGTCCACTTAAGGCCCCTTTCACACTTGTGCGACTTGAAAGTCGAGCAATTTTGATGCGACTTGAAGCAATGGCTGTGTAATCCTGAGGTCTATGGACCTCAAGTCGCATCAAAGTCGGACCAAAGTAGTGCAGGAACTACTTTGAAGTCGCACAGATATGAATGGTACTCACTGGAGATCATGGGGTACGACTTGTCATGCAACTTTGCAGTCCCAAGTCACAGGACAAGTGGCACAAGTGTGAAAGGGGCCTAAAAGTGTAAACTTAGCTATATTGTACATGGAGTCTAATGTGTTAAGCCAACCTCAGGTTTCTTATAAATCTTGGTTTCTCCAACAATGAGATCTCCTTCCCATAATACCCAACTCTTCCTGTCCACCTGGGAGTTTTGGATATTTACGATCATCTTTTTGTCTACTAGTGCGGTTTTATTCTCCAGGATAAAAATTTGAATAAGCCAGCAGAGTGGGAACCCCCTATAATGCCCTTAGCAGGTGTACAGACCAATGAATTCTATCTATTAGGAATATCTCACCAACAATGAGGAATACAACAAATTGTCAGGTGCCTCTCCACAGCCCTAGGCTGAGCATTGATTGCAAGGCATAAAAAGCCCTGCTCTGACAGAAATGTCCCCTCTGTTCTCATTGACTGGCCTTGGGTACCCCCTTAAGTGCTGGGTCTTCATTGCTATGCAGCGAGTGGGCTCTCTCTCCAGTGCCTCCACTACCCTGCTTGGCCGCTGGTTTTGTGGTGCTCCAAACATCAAAAGACCAGGGTTCTGGGCTTGTAATACGTCTTCCTACACTGGCACTGCATACTGTTATTATGATACTTCTTTCTAAGCTAACTAGCCTGTCTCTGGATTCACCTATAGTCTGATGCTTGCCCTGACCTCTGCCAGCCTCTGGATTATGCTACTGTCTGCTGCCTGCCCTGACCTCTGCCTGGATTATGCTACTGTCTGCTGCCTGCCCTCTGCCTGTGTCTGGCTTACGCTACTGTCTGCCCTGACCTCTGCCAGCCTCTGGCTTATGCTACTGTCTGCTGCCTGCCCTGACCTCTGCCAGCCTCTGGCTTACGCTACTGTCTGCTGCCTGCCCTGACCTCTGCCAGCCTCTGGACTACACTACTGTCTGCTGCCTGTCCTGACCTCTGCCTGCCTCAGGATCACATTATGGCCTTTCGTTGGACCTCACCACTACCTGTCTTTGAATTTTTCCATTGGTTGCACAACTGCTGCAACAACAGCCCATGCCTCATAATCCTTTTTGTTGCATTCTTATTTGTCTATAGTTCTCACTGTTAGGGGCAAACTTTGCGACCATCCCAATATTCCAAGCAGTAGGTTTTGTTAAATCCTCTATGGGATTTTAAGGGCAACTAAAAGTCTAAAAATGAATATTTTTGTCACTAAAAAAAATTTACATCTTTAATATTTAGATAAATCTTAAAATCTCACATGGCTGAAATGAATACACAAAAGTCAGCGATTAAATGACACAAAGATTTGATAATGAGTTGTGCATACAAGCTGAGTGGTATTCCCAAAACCATTTCCGTTCCAAGCTGTAGCTTGGTTAATGAAGTTAAATATCAAACACGTTTCTAACTTTCTGAATCAATTTCTTCCTCAGGGATACAATGCCACCACCAACAACAATCCTATTGCTTTCTAGTGTGTCAGTCTCACTCGCTGCTTCTGAGACGGTGCATTTCTCCCATGTAAGGCGCACATCTACCCCCCATATAAAATAGGACACTACTGAGAGGACAATGTCACATCTGAACATCACATCAAATCTGAGCCTCCTTAGGCTCCATGCACACTGGACGCTATCTGGGCTCTCTTAGGAGACGCTGCTTAGAAAGCGTTCCTTTGCAGCGTTTTGTAAGCAGCGTTTATTGGCGTTTTTTTTTCTTCATTAGCTTCTATTGACTGCAAAAAATGCCGGACGCCAATAAACAGTCGTTTACCGGCGTTTAGTGATTTTTGTGGCAAAAGAACGACTTTTGAACACCAATTCAGGGCGTTCAGATAACAGCCCAAAAACGCCACTGCTGATAAACGACAATTAACGTCCATGTGTGCATGGACACATAGGATAACATAAAGTGGCGTTTTTGGGCTGTTAAAAAAACACCCAAACGACCAAAAACGGTCGTTTATCAGATACAGTGTGCATGGAGGCTTAGCGTTTCTTTCAATCACACGTCTGGCTCCTGAACTGGCCATTTATCTAAATATTTAATTTTTTTTAAGAGACAAAAATATTCCTTTTTTGATTTTTGGTTGCACTTAAAATCCCAGAGAGGATTGGACAAAACATTTTGTTGCATGTTTTCTCAGTCTCCTGTGCAACATGAAAAAAAGGGGTTGTAAATGATAAATGATCTTTAGTTTATATAGCCCGGTGTGTCCCTGTGATGGGTTTCTATTTGTTTCTTCACATTTTTTGTTCCTGTGCAACATGGCCAGAGGCTAGATCACCCTGGGGCAACCAAGTATCACCAAGCCTGCTTCACTTAAGGCAGTGGTTCTCAACTCCAGTCCTCGGGACCCACCAACAGGCCAGATTTTCAGTATTACCTTGGGGAGATGCAGACTAGAATATTGCAATCACTGAGCAGCAAATTATATCACCTGTGATGTATTTCAGTTATCCTGCAAACCTGGCCTGTTAGTGGGTCCCGAGGACCAGAGTTGAGAACCACTGACTTAAGGGAAGGGGGAGGTTCCTATTGGTGAAGCTACACCAGCCAACTATCATCTCTGACCTGATACTGGCACGGGCATCACAAGCACCAACTCAATACAGACAGATCTAAAAATCGCAGTGTGCAAGTAACCATTAACCACTTCCCGACCGCCGTATGCAGAATGACGGCCGGGAAGTGGCTGAGTTATCCTGACTGGACGTCATATGACGTCCTCAGGATAACAAGCCGCCGCGCGCCCGGGGGGCGCGCATCGCGGCGATCGGTGGTGTGGGGGGTCATTCTGACCCCCCGCAATGCCGATCTCGGTAAAGTGCTTCGATCCGAAGCATTTTACCATGTGACCAGCCGTGACCAATCACGGCTGGTCACAGTGTAATACAGGAAAGCCGTTTATTGGCTTTCCTGTACTCAGGTCTGCAGACCTGATGAGGGGAGAGCCGATCGGCTGCATCCCTGACAGGGAGGGTTTGTGCTGATGATTTATCAGCACAGCCCTCCCTCGGATCGCCACCCTAGACCACCAGGGAGCCTGCCCAGGGATGTGCCCACCCAGGACCACCAGGGAGCCGACCAGGGAGCCGATCTGGACCACCAGGGAGACCCCCCTAGACCACCAGGTAAGTGCTCAGGTCCACCTTCACTCAGTGCCACCTTCAGATGCCACCCTAGACCACCAGGGAATGAGCCCCTATTAATGTATATGCCCACCAGTGCCCCTATCAGTACCCCTATCAATGCATACCAGTGCCGCACATCAGTGCCCACCATTGCCACCTACCAGTGCCCACCTATCAGTGCCCATCAGTGCCACCTATCAGTGCCCATCAGTGCCACCTATCAGTGCCAATCAGTGCTGTCTATTAGTGCCCATCAGTGCCGCTTAGCAGTGTCCGTCAGTGCTGCATATCAGTGCCCATCAGTGCTGTATATCCGTGCCACCTCTCAGTACCCGTCAGTGCTGCTTATCAGTGCCGCCTAACAGTGCTCATCATCGCTGCATATAAGTGCCACCTCATCAGTGCCACCTCATCAGTGCCGCCTCATCAGTGCCAATCAGTACTGCCACATCAGTGCCCATCAGTGTAGCCTCATCAGTGCCCACCAGTGATGGAGAAAATGTACTTATTTACAAAGTTTTGTGACAAAAATAGAGAATTTTTTTTTTTTTCAAAATTTTTGGTCTTTTTTTATTTGTAGCGCAAAAAATAAAAACTGCAGGGGTGATCAAATACCACCAAAAGAAAGCTCTATGTGTGGGAACAAAATGATAAAAACTTTGTTTGGGTACATCGTAGCATGACCGCGCAATTGTCATTCAAAGCGCAACAGCACTGAAAACTGAAAATTGGTCTGGTAGTAAAGTGTTCTAAGTGCATAGTATTGAAGTGGTTAAACATGTAAACGCATGTCTGAATAGAGATGAGCAAAAATGCTTTAAAACATGTCAAGTTTTAGAAAAGCCAAAATCATTTGACTTAAAAGGGGATTAGTGAGAAAATGTAGCTATCCTCATTCTAATAGCGATACATACCATGCAAACATTAGCGTGTATAGCTGAGATGTCTGCTGGGATCGTATGCAGTTACCAGGACAGCTGTATGACCTAAACTGGAACTATGGAAACAGCCTCAGTGATACAATCTCCCTAACAACTCCTCACTAGAGAGCCGGCTCCCTGTGTATACATCCTGTATTCATTCCTCACCCAGACAGGAGTACTCAGCAGTTGGCCAACGCTCAGCTTTCCGGGCAGTGCCACAGCTGCAAGGTTTGACATATGACCAACTTGCATGCTAGCCAGAAAATAGACTTAGGCTGGGTTCACACCAGTGAACTGCGGTTTGGGTGCAGCATGATTTTATGCATATTTTACATGCTCCCATCAACTTCTATTAGACCATGCGTTTTCTGAAAGTGCATCAAAAGATGCAGCATGCAGTGCATTGGATGTTCTTTCATGAAAACTCCCAGTCCAATAAAAGTCAATGGAAGCACAACTAAAACCAATACAATCCTGTTGCACCCAAACCGCAGTGCATCAGAGTGAACCCAGCATTATTACAGTCCATGTAAGCAGTACAATCAAACCACACTTTATTCTACATATCTACAGGAAAGTTAAAAGAGATGGTCTATTGCAGGGGGGGGCGGGTCGACAAAAAACAGGCATCAGGTCGCCATGGCGACTAGAAATTGCGCCTTGGTGCCTGGGCTTTTGTCAGCCGATTCATTGTTGGCACCAGGCGCAGGGATGCACATGTAGTTCTGAGTGTTAGGCAGGTTACTTGTAGGATGGACGGCTTCTAAAAAAATTTAAAATTACACCAAAGCACATTAAATCCCCCCCAAAAAAAATTGAGGCCCCCCTGCACCCGCATTTACAAGCGAACACACCCCTTGGGACACCTATGCCTGAAAACATTGATTGCACGCTAAGTTAATTACCTATGGGGGGCTTTTAAAGCGACGCCTATGGACAATATAGGGTTACTGAACTTTGCCGTCATTTCACAGACAAACAAATTTAAGGTTTGACATGTTGGGGTATCTATTCACTCGGTGCAACTTCGGCTATTATATTTTACCAAAAAAAAAAAAAAAAATGGGTAATGTATTGCATTTTTGTGCCCATTAAAATTCAGCTTAATGGGGTTTTTACTAAAATTTTGCCTTTGCGGTAATATCGCGTGACATAAAAAAAAAAAAAAAAAAAAAGATTGGAACTACTAATATTTTCTTCTCTAGGTCTATCTAGGGCAGCCTTTCTCAACCTTTTCAACACAGAGGAACCCTTGAAATAATTCTCTGGTCTCGGGGAACCCCTGCTAAAAGTTAAAAACCTATAACTCATGATACATTAGTGTGATGGTCAATGGGAAGAATGCTTCTTGTGGTCATTGGGAAGAATTACCCCCTTGCAGATAGCTAAAAAGATCAATGGTATCATTGGGAATTTATCTGAGAGGTATAAATTGACCATTGCTCAAGGAACCCCTAGCAACCTCTGGAGGAACCCTAGTGTCTAGTGTGTCATAGGGCTACATAAGAGAGGAGTTTTGTCATTGAAAATAAAGCTTTGTTAGAAAAAAAAAAAAAAAAAAAACACAACACAACACAACACAACACACACACACACAGTCTTCTAACTTTTTTTAGCTGGCTCCTAGATTCAAAGCCAATTTGTCAAGCCCTGATCTATTGTAATTACAGGTGGAGGTTAGTAGACCAATTCAGACCCTGGCTACCTTTAGCTCTAAAGCAGAGGTCTCCAAACATCGGCCCACTACAAGGTTTTATATGGCTCTCAGCTAGGGTCAGTGGTGTATCCTCAATGTGCAATGATTGGGGAGTCAGGTCAGCAGAGGCCTACTATGGTCTCTACTTCTCCCGTAAGTGTCCTGGCAACTGACGGGCATGCTCCAGCATTCACAGGAAGACGGAATGTGTTCCACCTCTTGGCTCCCGCCCTGCTGCTACAGCCACAATGAAAGCCTAATTAGAGTGGTAAGGGCAACTCTGATGGGGACAGGGAAAAATGGGTAAATGGCTGCACACTCCAGGATGTCAAAATCTTTATTAGAGTGGCCAACAAATAAGAGCATATAGAGCAGCAGGAGATAAAAATGTTAACGCGTTTCACACAGAGAACATCGCATAATCATGGTGTTATGATTAAGCGCTGTTATCTGCGTGAAATGCGTTAACATTTTTATCTCCTGGTGCTCGCTGTGTTCTATATGCTTTTATTTGATGATCACTACAATAAAGATTTTGGCATACTTCCGGAGTGTGCAGCCATTCATCCTTTTTTCCTGTTGATCTCAGAGGTGAGCTGGGAGGGTACCTCTGCTTTGGAAGCAACATTTGACTTGCAGCACTCACACTTTGAGCGGTGTGTCCTCATCATTGGTCTGATGGGGACACCGATGAAAGAGGTGACTGATGAGAACCCCAGTATATAGATGGACTCATTCATTCATGAATGGACTGCCCATATGCAACACACATAACCATGACACAACAGTCATGCATTAACGTGCAACACACAAGAACAGCAAAGCATAAATGGGCCCTTAAAGTAGCCTCACATATCGCTATGATCATAGGAGCAATCATTGCATGTGGCCAATATTATTAAATTGAATAAAAATAATCTTAAACCAAAGAACCTCCATTCAATTGATTTAGTAAGCTCACAAATCGATTTCCTCTCTGCCAAGATGGTCAGCCTTGGTGGAATTTTGTCGATCACCTCTGATTGCCCAAATAAATATCTGTGTGTGTGTAATTCAAATAGATTAAGCACTCATTTTTAATAGATTGTATGCACATATAGCTCTCTCAAATGTAAACTGATCACAGATTGCTACATGTGTAGCCACCTTCAGACAGAGTTCTCTTTGCCATGATTCCTGACTATTCCCATCCAAAGAAGGGTTCTGGGTATCCCCGCCAACCTTTTAGTGTCCCAGCATATAAAAAAAGCCTCTTCATCATACAGGATAAATAAAAAAAATCCAACAGGAAGAGTGGGAACGTCTTACAAGACCCGGAAACTCAACTGCAATCTCATCAATAGGCTCTCTAGAATCAATTGGGGTGGGCTGCCAATTGAGGGATCATTTTTGGTACATATGGTAATTTTTTTCCCCATGTAATAATTTTCTTGCTCTGTAAAGGAGATTTCTGGGAAACTGGCTAACATTATCCAGGATGTCACCTCAAGCCTCAGTCTATAGGTTTCCAAATAAATCTCCCTTCCCTGGTAAACATTTTACTTTTTTTGCACTTTTTACAGAAAATGAGGAGACAGATAAGCATTTATTTCTTTATTTCAATAGGGTGAACAGAGCGGTGGGGGAAAAAAGGGAAGTCATGGGCAGCGGTTACTGTAAACCTGTTCCTTTGCACTGTATGGGCAACATGGTGGATGGTGTAACTAATCTGGTCTATGGGAAGTTCTAGGATCTCGCTGTACAGACTGGGGTGCCAGCTTAACAAACAAATTACCAATCCCTAAACAGGTAAGAGTTTACACGTATTTCACCTGTTCTTTTATTTTCTTGCCTAGACCTCAGCAAAAAATGGGAGTCCCAAGCACAGCCCTCCAAAAACTTGTAAATCAGTAAGTTTATGCCAACTCGGAATGGAGGAGAAGATAAGCGATACTGGTAGGCACTGTCATCAGCAATAGCAGTTGGGACACATTTTCCAGTATAGTTGACCCCCGTGAAGTCGCTGTTCATAGTTTGCGGCCTCAGTCATTCGCAGATTTTTCCTCTCCAAAGATGTGCAGCCTAGCATTATAACAGTTTACCACGCTCTCATGTCTTTCATTCTTCTTAAAGAGCTAAGATGCCGCCCAAACGACCTGCACCTTCTAAGGCTGAGTGAGTACCCCTACATTATTAAAGTACAATATTTAACCTAAAAATAGGCATTTATAAGCAGTTTTTTTAACTACATCAAAAATTCGCAGTTTTTCACAATTCGTGGGTCCTCTACAAACGTAACCCCCAAAGAATTTCAGGGGTCGACCATCTACCCATTCAATTCCTCCCTCTTCAATAGCAGACTCCCATCTTGGGGTGAATTCTAGCCCAAAACAGCAAGAACCGGCAACGATCATCTCTTTCTATGGATGGCATGGGTTTTGTTGATCTGAGGTGTCTGTGGAGGTTCTCATTTATTAAAGGACATGGTATGGTAGTAGTCCCATTGAACTGGGCTTGTTCTGTAGTGTTGAAGACCTTTTGCCACAAACTCATGAAGCTTCCTCAGTCTTGAAGGCCTTTTGCCACTCATCCAAGTAGCATTCCCCAGTGTCGAAGACATATTGCAACTCATTCAAGAGGCTTCCTCAGTTTACTGTGAAGAACTGAGGAAGCTACTAGGATGAGCAATGACACATCTTCAACGTCTAAATTGAATAGGACCATCAACTACTAGCTAGGTTGACCTGACAGATTGGAAACCAAATTCCAAAAGTGCTGCCAAGGTATTTTTTTTTTGTATCAAACCACTTGTACACTACTAAGTGCTTTGACCACACGTCGTGGAGTACTTGAGTTAAGGTGAGTACTTGGTAAACATCGGTTTTTATGAAGTCTTACATAATTGAAGAACACTGAAGATGCTCAGCAATCTGATACCAGCACAGTAGCTCATCAAGTCTACTAGCAGCCATCTCATGCCTTGTATGTGCATCCCTTTTTATGCCTCATTTGTATGAACTCTGACACTTTTACAAACGAATGTGCTGCTTTATTTATTTTTCGCAATCCCTGAAAATTAGTAAAAGGGAAAAGATGATGAACTTCTTTCCAGCCTATTTATAGATCTGCACTAGCTGGCAAAGACTGAAAATAATCCAATGTTCTAACCTCACACAGACCCCCAAATCCAATCAACAGCTAAACAGCTCAGACACGGGGCTAATAAAGAGCCAGCTGTAGGAAGTATCCATTATTGTAATACACATTTTACTATGGTGCTACCATACACAAAAAACAAGGAGTGCCAGCTCCACTTTTACCAATTGCAATTGTCCTGAAGATCATAAATTCCATTGTTTGGAAATATCACTCCAATGCCCAGAAATAGACCACATAATGACAGTGAGTGGAGGCCTGGTGAACTTCACCCAGGATGGCACCTGAAATACTCTCTCGTTCTATTTCGCCCCCTACTGTTGTGACAGCTGTCTGGGAGCATCAATAAGAAAAGTAGTAGCAGATGTCCTTAAGTCCCCCCTGTACGGAGCTGGCCTTCTATCCGAGCCAACCTCGTCCAGAGGATCAGAATTCTTTCCAAAGGCACAGCCAGGCTGAGAATCACACCTATGATGGAGTCTGCAATCCCTGCAGAGAAGCTCTGATAGCTATTAAAAGAACCGCGGCAATAACAGGAAAAGCTGGCGGAGACCACATGCAGCAACGTTTGACATCTAAGCTTCTGACAAAAGGACCACAGCAGAGATCTTCTGAAGCAGCAGATAGACAAACCAGAATGCCCAGGGTGCACCATGAATACATCTTAGAGTGCCACAGAAAGTATCAAACCCCCACCAAGGGAACAGGAAACTGGGCACAATAAACGGATCTCTGATCCCCCCCAGCATGGACCAAACCCCTACCAAGGGATCACAAGTATGTGCACCATAAATATATGCAAAATCCCCACAGCATAGACTAAACCCCCTCACCAAGGGAACACAGATATATGTACCATAAATATACCCCAGACCTCCCCAGCATGGACCCATCATAGAATGCATTAGGTAATAAAGAACCTTTAGGCTTTAGATCCACTTTAACTTTATATTAGCTTTCCCCCAGCATGGCCCAAGTTCACCTCCAAGGGAACAAAGGCGTGTGAGATATATACACTATATTACCAAAAGTATTGTGACGTCTGCCTTTACACGCGCATGAACTTTAATGGGCATCCCAGTCTTCAATATGGAGTTGGCCCACCCTTTGCAGCTATAAGAGGAGCTTCAACTCTTGGGGAAGGCTGTCCACAAGGTTTAGGAGTGTGTCTATGGCAGTGTTTCTCAACCATGGCACCCATTAAAACTCTGCACAATCTTGAGGCACTCCATTCTAAAATGTAAAAAACTAAACTAATAGTTTTACATAGAGCAGCAACATCTACACAAGTAGGACACCCAATGTCAGGCGATTTATTCTTCCAAATACACTTTTGCATACTAGTATTCCAGTGCTTCTCTTCTCCTTCAGCTTCTCTCCCTCTGATGGAGAGGGGCAAACAAGGACGTCCTCAGGTGTCCAATGTCCTCCTCATCAACCAATGACATTATTGGTTGTTAGGACACCAGCGGCTAGAAAGGTGCAACGGTGCCCAATAAAAAAATTTAAAAAATGTGGCGTTGTGTAACTAAAGAGCGGCCTTCATCCACTTGCTGGCTTGTATACAATTTTTGGGCAATTTATAGACATTTCACCAAAACACCCCTGAAGAAATCTGAAGGCGCCCTGGTTGACAAAGGTTGGTCTATGGGAATGTTTGACCATTCTTCCAGAAGCGCATTTGTGAGATCAGGCATTGATTTGGATGAGAAGGCCTGGCTCGCAGTCTCCACTCCAATTCATCCTTAAGGTGTTCTCTCGGGTTGAGGTCAGGACTCTGTGCAGGCCAGTCAAATTCCTCTACCCCAAACTTGCTCATCCATGTCTTTATGGACCTTGCTTTTGTGCACTGGTCAAAATTATTTGGTGGAGGGGGGATTATGGTGTGGGGTGGTTTTTCAGGGGTTGGCCTCAGCCTCTTAGTTCCAGTGAAGGGAACTCTTAAGGTATCAACATACCAAGACATTTTGGACAATTGTATGCTCCCAACTTTGAGGGAACAGTTGGTGGGTGGCCCCTTCCTGTTCCAAACAAGGTCCATAAAAAAGACATGGGCGAGCGAATTTGGGGTGGGGGAACTTGGCTGGCCTGCGCCTCAACCCGATAGAACACCTTTGGGATGAAATAGAGCGGAAACTGCGAGCCAGACCTTCTTATCCAACATCAGTGCCTGACTTCACAAATGTGCTTCTGGAAGAATGGTCAAACATTCCCATAGAGCAGGACTTGACAAAACCCAGGTGCCAGGTCCCAACGGTGACTGGAAATTGCATCCTGCCGCCTTGCATGGATTAGCGCCGGGCTGGCTGATAATTGAGGCTGTGGCTTTGCGGCCTGCTGGAGCGAGATACACGCTTCTATCTGCGAACAGGCGCCCTCTGGTCGACGGTGCTATGATGAGTGGGGCTTGCTCTCACTGCCCACCCACCTCCAACATCATATTCCCAGGTTGACAGCTGGGCTTGATCAGTTGCCCTTTCCTTACCAAGGCTGAGTGCTTATCAGTGCCACCTGTCAGTGCTACCCCATCAGTGCCCATCAGCGCAGCCTGTCAGTGCTTATCAGCGCAGCCTCATCAGCGTCACCTATCAGTGCCCATCAGTTAGTGCCACCTGTCAGTGCCCATCAGTGCTTATCAGCACAGCCTCATCAGTGGCACCCATCAATGCCGACCTATCAGTGCTTATCAGCGCAGCCTCATCTGTGTCGCCCATCAGTGCCATTTTTTTTTTTTTTCGCTTGGCACCAGGCATGATAAATTCTTATTGCCGCTGGATAGTGGATTTAAAAAACTGGCTCCTAAATTCTAAGCAAATTTGTCAAGTCCTGCCCATAGACACACTCCTAAACATTGTGGGCAGCCTTCCCAGAAGAGTTGAAGCTGTTATAGCCCAAAAGGGTAGGCCGACTCAATATGGAACCCTACGGACTAAGACTGGGATGTCATTAAAGTTCATGTGCTTGTAAAGGGTGGTGTCTCAATACTTTTGACGTGTGTGTGTGTGTGTGTAAAATATTCACACAACATGGACCAAAAAAACACCAACAAGGTAACATGGGATCTCAGATGCCAGCAGCATGGACCAAACACTCCCTCCAAAAAGAACAAGGGTATATGTACCATTCATCTATCTCAGATGCCAGCAGCATGGACCAAGCCCCCCCACCAAGGGAACGTGGGTATATGTACCATTCATCTATCTCAGATACCAGCAGCATGGACCAAGCCCCCCCACCAAGGGAACGTGGGTATATGTACCATTCATTTATCTCAGATGCCAGCAGCATGGACCAAGCCCCCCCACCAAGGGAACATGGGTATATGTACCATTCATCTATCTCAGATGCCAGCAGCATGGACCAAGCCCCCCCACCAAGGGACCAGGGAATAAATCAGATGCCATCAAGGAATCTTACACATCCCATTCTACGCTTGCCACCATGAATGAACAGAGAAAGCAAAACCAATTTAGTAGATTTGTCGGGACTTCCAAAATAATACAACCAAGCATGTCATATGTTGCGTCCGCCTGACGCTGCCAACAACGTAACCCAAGGCTTTATTATCACAGCCTAGACTCATAAACAGTGCCAACCTCAACGCCATGCGCCAGCGAGGGGGATGGCACGCCAACTGGCAGAGGGGAGGGCGGCTGCCCTGGCATGCATGATGACAATGGCAGGCAAAGCTTTATCTAAACCCACCCGGAGATCAGGACAAGCCGAGCTCGGAGAGGGCAACCAGCCTGGCACCATGGAGAAGGAGCGTGGCCCCAATCTTTCTGCCAGCATCACCATTAACTCCTTATTCTCCATAGCCGAGGGGCTCCTCCCAAGGGTTAACAATGCCCAGCATGCCATCTCTCCCAGCTGGCATCACATTGCCATCTCAGCTCCCCGGCACAGGGAAGGGATGGAGGAGGAGGGGAGGATGGAGAGTGGAATCCAGGGGAAAAAAAGCTTCCAGCAGCCAATCATAGCACCCATCCATGGGCAGGGCAGACAATGCGATGCCCCCACACACAGCCATGCACAGGGGAAGGAAGGGAGGGGGTGGGGAGGGTGGCACAGACACAATAGAGATCCATACACTCACATTGCCTCCACAGCTCCTGTAACAAAGCCAGGGTGATGGCACCAGTGAGTGGGAGAGAGAGCCGGGGAGGGGCTCCGAGGAGACACAGCTCGGCCACAAAGGGCTCCGGATCGGAGGACGGAACGGGCAGACGTGGAGGGAGATGGACCGGGGGGGATCCGCCCTATTCATTCATAGGAGATCCTGCAGGCGGCGGAGAGAGGCCGGACACGTGTGTGCGATGAGCAGGGTGGGGGAGGCCGGGCACCGATCAGAGGGAGGGCCCCGGTAGCGGAGGAGACAACGGACACACACGGACACTCACCCTCCTGCCTGCTCCCTCTGCAGCGTCTCCCCTTTAAGAGGAGGGGCCCCGCGTTGGGTTAAAGCCCAGGCTTGGGTTCCCGCCCACTTCTGACATCACGGACCACTCACGGGGGCGCGGCTACGGTTTACTCATGGTGACGTCAGCGTTTAAAAGCCCGGCGTGACAGGCGACCAATTCCAATTAAAGGGGCAGAGACGGGCAACGTGGAGGATCTGCTACCGGGATCCCATTCATCGTGTGTGCCCATCTGTGCCCCATCGTACCCAGCAACACCACTTACCGTCTTCTTCCTGTGTGCTCCACTGACCGTGACAGCGACCCTGTCTCCTAGGTGACCGGCAACCCACAGTGAGGGGGAGGGACAGAGCTGTCATTGCTGCCTCTACAATACTGATGGATCGTTTACATGAATGAGTCCATGGGGGCTCATTGGGGGCTCATCACAGGAACGGGCGCCCCGCTCGCGTATTTCCCGCGTGTCGCCCATAGGGTAGCCCTTCCACTATAATAGGCTGCCCCGTGTGCCACAAACACGCCAAGGAGGCTTCACAACCTTTCTGGGTGCGGAGAGCGCTGCGTCTTTTTAACAATCGCACTGCGAGCGAAACGCGTGTTTGCAACGCGCCTCCAAAATGTGCGACAAAAACGCATATTTCCTGTGTTTTGTCACGTGATAGGAAACGCAAAGTGTGAATGGATCCCCGGGGGCAATTGGTGTTTTTGAACACAACTTTATGTTAGCAAATGTGCCCCACCCCCCACACACACACATAGCAGTGTCCTCTGCCCCTCCCACATAGCACTGTCCTCTGCCCCCCCCCCACATAGCAGTGTT
>BLSH010060618.1:211545-228885 GCA_018402905.1 Glandirana rugosa
AAATTATAACTAACCTGGGACCCGTTTACAAAAGAACCGCAAGAAAACATTTGCCCAGGGTCCAATCAATATTAAAGACGGCCCTGTGCAGAACGGGCCAGTGAGTGCAGCAGTGCGCTCCGAGAATGCAGGGTATGCCAGTGAGTGCAGCAGGGAGCTGCAAGAGTGCAGAATGAGCCAGTGAGTGCAGCAGGAAGCTGCAACAGTGCAGGGTGGGCCAGTGAGTGCAGCAGGGAGCTACATTTGTAACGATCATTGATTTTCTGTTCATTAGTACACTGCTTTCAAGGGCTGATGTGGACTGTTCAGACAAAAATTTTAAACAGGACATGTTGGGAAATTTTTCTCGTTAGTAATCATAACCTCCAAGTTTTGTTGAATCAGTACAGTATTCATCCTATAAATATAAAATCAGCAAGTCTGCCCATGATCGGAAATTAAGTTTGACCAAAGACTAGGCATAGACTCATAGGTGTGTGCAGCCTATTGCATTAGGGTGTGCACCATAAAGCGCAAACAAACATGGGTATGTGTGTGTGTATATATGTCAGAAGGGCAGAGATCAGTGTCAGTAGTTTATTTTTATTTTATTTATTTTTATTTATTTTTTTACAATTTAGTTTTTTTTTATTATTTTTTACAATATTATATTTTATTTTTTTTTACAAATTTTATTTAGGAACCCTGCTGGGTGACTTTGGTGAAATATCATAGACCCCTGATGTCTCATTTTTGAGACAGAGAAAGGGACTGAGGACAGAGATTCCCCCGTCCCTTTCTCTGTAGCCAGGCAGTGGGGGAATCTGAACAGTAGAGGGTGATTAGGGTGTGCCCAGGCACACCTGCCACCCTATGCGTGCACGCCTATGCATAGACTGTAGCTACTGTGGCAGTGGGACCCTGTGCTACCTGGAAGATTTTGGAGCGACAGGCACGCTAATTGCACAGCTATTTAGTGGTGACCTGACTATGGCTCGGGGCCCCAACCAACAAACAGGAAGTCTGTGTAAAGTAAGATGACTATTTTATAAGCATATTTTCCTCAAATGATATATGCAGTGTATGTGCTATGTGTTTATGGATTGCTTGTATGATATATATATATGTTATTTCTCACATTTCCTCCATAAATAAAGATTAAAAAAATATACTTCTTAGAAATTTTTGAGCTATGACTTCCAAATGTTATGAAGATAAGACAGAGAAAAAATAGTGCAGAGTTCAGGAGTGCATTACATAAAGAACGCAGGGCTCAGCTGTGCCCATCTATGCAGACTGACCAGTGCCCATCTATGCAGCCTCATCAGTGCCCAGCAATGCAGCCCCACCAGTGCCCAGGAATGCAGCCTCACCAGTGCCCAGGAATGCAGCCTCACCAGTGCCCAGGAATGCAGCCTCACCTATTCCCGGGAATGCAGCTTCACCAGTGCCCAGGCATGCAGCCTCGCCTGTGCCCAGCAATGTAGCCTCACCTGTGCCCAGGGATGCAGCCTCACCAGTGCCCAGGAAAGCAGCCTCACCAGTGCCCAGAAATGCAGCCTCGCTTGTGACCAACAATGCAGCCTCACCAGTGCCCAGCAATGCAGCCTCACCAGTGCCCAGCAATGCAGCCTCACAGTTCCCATGAATGCATCCTCACCTGTGCCCAGGAATGCAGCCTCATCTGTGCCCATCAATGCAGCCTCACCACTGCCCAGGAATGCAGCCTCACCTGTGCCAAGGAATGCAGCTTCGTGCATGCAGGAGATCAGAGAGGAGAAAAGAACTGGTGTTCTGCCAAAAATGATCATCACACAGATCCTGGGCGAGTGCTGAGGCAGAGGGAAGCAGTCCGCCTCGGGTGCCACACACTGGGGGGTGTGTCAGGCCGGCACCTCCCGCTGTGTCAACTTTAATTTGATTCGCTGGAGCATCACACGTCTCTCCTCCTGGACAGCTCCTACCTATAATAGACAGCACCCATGTCCCGGCATTGGTCAAGTGTTCTGTCTGTCAATGGAAAAAAACAGGAGGCGGGATATGTGTGAAGGCAGGTGAATCAAATTAAAGTTGACACAGTGGAATCCATTGCTCAGTGGGGGATCTCACCCCTGATTACCACTGAGGAAACAGATGACATGTCTATGTCCGGTCTGCTGATGCAGAGCGGACATGGACACAGCATGCTGCTCTCTATGGGGCTTTTGGATGGAACGGATCCGCCAGATGGATGGGGAATAGATCTCCCATCTGTCTATTTTTAGCGGACTGGATTGCATGGTAGTGGGTGTCAGTGGACACAGATTCGCTGACATCTACTGCTCCATCGAATGCAATGGATGGTCTGATCGCGTCTGCCTGAAAAACTGACAGGGGGAACCGATCAGTCCGCCAGTGTGAAAGGGGCCTAACACAACTGTGCTCTGTACCCACTCCACCTCCAACCCCCATCACATCTATGTACCCCCCTCCCCACCACCCCACAGTGTCACCCTCAGCACATCTCTGTACCCCCCACCCCACACTGTCACCCCCAGCACATCTCTGTACCCCCCCACCCAACACTTTCACCCCCATGGTCACTCACCAGAATGTTGATCCCAGTCTGTGAGTTGGGGGGGGGGGGAAGATGGGAGGTGACGATCAGCAGCTCTGTGGTGTCTGTGGGAAGTACCTGGGGCTTGTAGTTCTCTTCCTGAGTGTATAGAGTGGAGAGGGGAGGGGCCTGTGACATGAGCATGTATCAGTTTGACTCTTCAGTGTACAAGTGAGCCGCTCTGCTCTTACTGACACATGCCCGGGTCAGAGGCCCCTCCCCTCTCCACTCTATACACTCGGGAAGAGAACTACAAGCCCCAAGGAGATCCTGCGGCCCGCGGACACCACAGAGCTGATAATCGCCATCCCCCACCTCCCCACACTGCATAACTAAACTGACAGCCAGAGGTGCAGGTGGAGATGCCGGATCTCGGGGCCCCCCCCCCCGCTGCTCCTCCAATCCGGGGACACATCCGGGGACAGACGGTCTCCGGGGACAGCATCCCCAATCCGGGGACTGTCCCTGGAATTCGGGGACGTCTGGTCACCCTAGTGTAAGGGAGTCAGGTGGACTCCCCACTTCTCAGGGGGTTAGAGAGGCTTCATGGAGCAGCCAGAGTGTGAATGTCTGCAGGACGCAGATTTAGTCTGTGACAGAGCAGCAAGGAGCTGATTATGAGTAAGCTAGGAGAGAGCTTGACTCTAAGGAATTCTTTTGGTCTGAGAAGCAGACCTAAGGCCTAGGCTGGAGGCCTGAAGCAGCCATGTGGCAAGAGAATAAGCCAGGAGGCTGATGTATTCTGATTGTGCAAGTCACAGTAAAGGTGGAACCCCCTGCGTGGGCTACTGATGTCTTTTGTGAACTCTTCCGTATTTTTAAATAAAAGTGGGCTACCATGCCCTTAAAAATACAGTTTTGGACTGACGCACTCATTGAAAACGCACCTACCGCTTGAGTCTGATAACCCCAATCTTACACTACGTACTTGGGAAGTTGTCCTCTGTCATTCGAGATTTTTTGTACTATTTTAGGCATTCTCCTTTTCAACAAGGGGTGAGGACATGAAAAAATGTGAGCGATTGTTCGTCTGATTTTCTAGTAGCGTGTACTTGGCTTTACATTCTGCATGCTGCTACCAACCTGAGCAGTTGGGAAGGGTTGAGGAAAGACCTGGTAACCTACCTCCTAAAAACAATTGTCAAGAAAAAGGCTTTGCATCGTATCAGAATGGTGCTAAGAGAGCTGGTCCATAGATCTGAATGTATTACATACATACCACTAATATATAAACACATACAGTATATCACATATCACTAACCACAGGCATACAAAAACTGCACCTGTAGTAGCAACAGATCAGCATAATAAATGCTCTGCTTTATACAGAGATTAGGTTTCTGTAATGTATCTGTTTAGTTTTCTCATATAATTCGATCTATAATAAAAGTCTCAGTGCTGTACTGTTTGACGAGGAGCAAGCAGGAAGTGCAATGTGTACGAGGAATAATCATGAATGACTGTTCCCAAGAAAAAGCATCAGTAAAAACTTGAATGTCTTGTCACAGTCATTTAAAAAAAATTGATTAAGCCCTGGTTCACATTGACGCTATTTGGCATGCCAAATCGCATGCCAAATCGGTGGTAATTGCCAGCAATGGCACCGTCCTAATCAATGCGGACAGATGAAACAGCAACGGTTCTAGCACGAGCAACAACCAAAATATAAAGGAATAAATGCATCATCAGTGGCACAGACGGCGGAGATTTCAAGAAAGAAGCACATCCTGCCCACCAGTGTTGCCAACCGCCAGTAAATTTACTGACAGTTTGTAAAAATCAGTGATTTTTACAACTGTCTGTAAATATCAGGGTCTGATAATTTGTCATGCTGTGCTGCCTTTTTAAGTGTAACCCAGACAAACTACTTGATATGAGTATTGTCAGTGTTTCCATGTTGTGTTTAAATATCAATTGTCTTAGTTTTTAATAGGAGTTAAGTTATTTGACAGGTTGTCAGTAAAAAATGTGCTCTGCCAGTAAATTTTCCATGTTTTGCCAGTAAAAAACGCTGCGGGAGGTTGGCAACACTGCCCCCCACCCTCCCTTGTCGCAGCTTATATTATGAGGTCTGGTCCCGTTCTTTGAAAGGGGACTTTAAGTTGTTATTTTGGTAGCTCGAGCTCTAATAGCTGAGCTATAATGTTACGTGTTGATATAGCAAAAGCTTGGTATTGGATTATATGATATAAATAATACATTTATTGATGCCTATAATAAAAGGCCGTGGCCATTTGCATCCACTTAAATATGTGTCCAGTGTTTGTATTTACAATTTATAGTTTATTAGATTGAAGGGTTCTGCATATTATCACATGGGGATGTTTTTTTATTTTATAATCATACTTACCTAGGTGGATGCAGCATCGGTCCAATGCTGCATCTGTCCCCCGGCGCCTCTAATACTGAGTACCGAGCGATCAAGCACCGCAGATCTCTTGGTTCTCACAGCTCCCTGAGCTGTCAGTCACAGCTCTCTGCTCTGCCCCCCCCCCCTCGTTCACTGGAGCCCTAGGCTGTGGAGGGGGCGGGAGCCCCTGGCTCAGGCTCTCAGCGGCTCACTGAGAGGCTGAGATGGGTGCCGGTCCAGGCATATGGGCAGATCCCGATTCCATTGTTGTGATCTTGCCTGAGCCTGGACCAGCTCTGTGGCGTCAGTAGAGTTCAGCCCACTGTCTGCTGAAAATGGGTCACAGGAGTGTAGAACAAACTGCACTTCTGTGACCCACAGGAGAAGTACAGCCAAACAAGCTTTGGCTGTACTTCTCCTTTAAGTGCTCGTTCACACCATTCCTGCATGAAAACTGATTGGAAAACTGCGCAGATTTCAATTGCAGAGACATCAGTTTTCATGCATGTCGGTTATGTACCCTATTCACGCCAATGTTGATGTCACGTCAGTTTTTTTCCTGTGCAGAAAACTGCATACACGTTGCAGATTCCTGCGCAGAAAAAAATCTGCACATTGTGATGCATACAGAGCACATGCAGAAAAACTGACATCTCGGCACCATGGTGTGAACGAAGCCTAAAGCAACACTAAAAGCTCCTATCCTTTTCAGCCAGGGAACCGGCCATCTTGGACTCTGTTTGATCTGCAACTGCTATAATGTTGCACATGTGATCAGTTTTCACACGTGCCATTTGATGGTTTGACAGTTTGGTTGAGAGCACAAGCAAATGTGACAGTTAGGCCCCTTTCACGCTTGTGCGACCTGAAAGTCGCACGATTTGGCACGATTTTTATGCGACTTGAGGCAATGCCTGTGTAATCCTGAGGTCTATGGACCTCACGTCGCATCAAAGTTGGACCAAAGTAGTGCAGGGACTACTTTGAAGTTGCACAGATATGAATGGTACTCATAGGAAATCATGGGGTACGACTTTGCAGTCCCAAGTTGCAGGACAAGTCGCACAAGTGTGAAAGGAGCCTTAGCAATTCCAGCATGCCAGGAACATTAGTGTTTTCTGAAACCATTAAATTGATGGCTTTAGTTCCGCTTTAACCACTTCAGCACCGGAAGGATTTCACACTTTAAGACCAGAGCACTTTTTGCGATTCGGCACTGCGTCGCTTTAACTGACAATTGCGCGGTCATGCGACGTTGTACCCAAACAAAATTTGCGTCCTTTTTTTCCCACAAATAGAGCTTTCTTTTGGTGGTATTTTATCCCCTCTGCGTCATTTCGTATCTCAGCTATAAATAAAAAAAGAGCGACAATTTTGCAAAAAAACAATATTTCTTACTTTTTGCTAAAATACAAATTTGCGTCCTTTTTTTCCCACAAATAGAGCTTTCTTTTGGTGGTATTTTATCCCCTCTGCGTCATTTCGTATCTCAGCTATAAATAAAAAAAGAGCGACAATTTTGCAAAAAAACAATATTTCTTACTTTTTGCTAAAATACAAATCCAAAAAAAATATAAAAAAAAATGTTTTCATCGGTTTTGGCCAATTTATAATCTTCCTCATATTTTTGGTAAAAAAAATCGCAATCTGCATTTATTGATTGATTTGCGCAAACGTTGCCGCGTTTACGGATGATGAGAATTCATTTCTGGGGTCTTTTTTTTTTTAATTTTTTACTAGTAATGTCGGCGATCTGCAATTTTTTAGCGGTACTGCGATATTGGGGCGGACATGTCTGACCATTTTGACACTTTTTGGGACCATTGGCATTTATACAGCAATCAGTGCTATAAAAATGCACTGATTACTGTGTAAATGCCATTGGCTGTGAAGGGGTTAACCTGAAGGGGGCGTTCTAAGGGTTAATTGTGTTCCCTGGGTGTGTTCTAACTGTATGTGGGCTGGCCTGGCAGGGGGAAGGGAGTGATCATGGCTTCCATATACAGGAAACCTGTGATCACAGCCCTTCCCCCCTCTATGAGAACGGAGATCCATGTTTACTTACACGGACCTCCATTCTCTCACTGTGGGGGGGGGGGGCATCGCGGGTAGCCAGCGGCAATCGAGTCCGTCCTACCCATTCCCTGCCCCCCCCCCGGACACAGTGAGCGCGCCTCCGGGGTCGCAATAAAGGAAATCTAGGCTAAAAGTGAAAAACATTCTATTCAAGTATGTGTTGTTAAAACGGAACCGAAGAACTAAATCCGTTGATTTTCCAAAGCGGTCACATACAAGCCAATCTGTGAACGATAACTGTCACAGTTGCTTGTGCTCTCTACTGAACTGTCAGCCCATTAAATGGCTGGTGTCATAACCGTGATGTACCATGGTAACTTCAGATTAAACCGAGGATAAGATGGCAGCTTCCTTAGCTGTAAAGTACAGGAGGGTTTAGTTACACCTTAAAGTAGAACTACATTTAGCAATACTTACCTTTTTTTCAACAATCTGACACTAGCGAGGTCCCTCATCGACACCAGCATCTTCTTCCTAGCTTCTACTGGGTGCCGGACTTCAGCCATCTTGATTAGCCGGCATGGGATGCAGGAGTGCAGTCATCTCAAAACACAGGCACTGTGCCAGAATTTGGTTCTCCCTTGCTGTCAGCATTTGTGTTCACTGAGCCACGCATGTGCAGCTCAGAATACATTTACCACACGGCTCTGTACTGAGGCAGGAGTGACGTCATCTGGGCCTAGCCAGCTCTAAGGGCCCCATTTTTTTTAATTGGGAGGTTTAATTCCACTTTCCGACATTGGAGAAGCACAGAGATTGTCATTGCTTACCTCTGCTTCTGAAAATGCTAGTTACCTGGTTGTCATCATGGCGATTTTTGTTTCAATATCTTAAAGAGACTGTATTACAGGGAAGGGGGAACTGCTGCGGATATGCAGTGCATGTAGCCTCACAAATGTTCCTTCCAGATGAATACAAGACCAATCTTACAGGGGTACATCTGGGTAGTAATGGAGCTTGCTGCAAAGCCCCATGCTCCCCAAGCTTTGGCTGTCAGGTGGGCCTGAGTTCTGCCTCTGACAAGATGGTTAAGAAGCTTGGTGATGGTTTGTGCAGGCGCTGCTAGTTACCTGCATTGCCGGATCTAGGGGGTGCTGGAGTGGGCTGTGCCCCCCAGGTTTAGGTTGTGCTCCCCCTCCCCCCACTGCTCTGCTGACCTCCCCTGTTTTTCCTTGCTGACCCACTGCACACTGCCCTATTGATATCCTATACACTGCCCTAGTGACACCCTGTACACTGACCTACTGACATCCTGTACACTGCCCTGCTGACCCCCTGTACACTGCCCTGCTGACCCCCTGTACACTGCCCTGCTGACACCCTGTACACTGCCCCAGCGACACCCTGTACACTGCCCCAGCGACACCCTGTACACTGCCCTGCTGACCCACTGTACACTGCCCTACTGATATCCTATACACTGCCCTACTGACATCCTGTACACTGCCCTGCTGACATCCTGTACACTGCCCTGCAGACATCCTGTACACTGCCCTGCAGACATCCTGTACACTGCCCTGCTGATCCCCTGTACACTGCCTTGCTGACACCCTGTACACTGCCCCGGTGACACCCTGTACACTGCCCTGCTGACCCACTGTACACTGCCCTACTGATATCCTATACACTGCCCTACTGACATCCTGTACACTGCCCTGTTGGCATCCTGTACACTGGCCTGCTGACACCCTGTACACTGCCCTGCTGACCCTCTGTACACTGCACTGCTGACCCCCTGTACACTGCCCTGCTGACCCCCTTTACACTGCCCTGCTAACCCCCTGTACACTGCCCTGCTGACACCCTGTACACTGCCCCAGTGACACCCTGTACACTGCCCTGCTGACCCACTGTACACTGCCCTGCTGACCCACTGTACACTGCCCTGCTGACACCTTATGCACTACCCTGCTAACACCCTGTACACTACCCTGCTGACACCTGTATACTGTCCCACTTACCTACCATCCTCTGTCCCTCTTACATTTTTTATTGCACCCCCACATCAGACAAGCTAGATTTGGCCCCGTTACCTGCACTTCATGCTTGCTGTAAATTTGCCCCAGTGACAGTCTCATTAAAGGGCAGATTTTAATTTACACTTAAAGCAGAATTAAAGGCATTTTTTTTTAATTTTGGAAAGATTAAAGGGAGGGTTGTAACCCCTATCAGGTTTGTCTTCCCATCTACGTCCCATTGGAGAGATTTTCCCTCCTTTCTTGTTCCATAGTCAAAACAGGAAGTGAGCAGAAATCCAGCCAAAGTGAGGGAATACTTGGTTGTCACAAGAGCTAGTGTCCCTATTGCATAGCTCCCAACTGTTTGGAACAAAGTCCCTCTGTCCCTCTTTCCTCCTCATTTGTCCTTAATTTTGGTCTGATCTATATAGTTGTATATAAAATGCATTATTTATCTTACAAAAAAGTGTTTCCCAGTGCTAAACCTTTCATCCAATTTTTAAATTGCTGCATTTGTAAATCTCAAAATCCAGTATAAAGGAATAGCAGTGGTAAAAAAAAAAGCACTTGCGGGTTTAACTACTCATTTTTTAAATCAAATTCTCCTTTAAGGGGGCATGTACTATGTCTACATACTTTAGCTGATAGGTGTCCCTCGTTCCCATCTCAAAAAGTTGGGAGGTGTGCCTACTGGAAAATTTCCCCTCTATTACTGTTCTGGGGGCAATCCAAAATTGGGTATTTTCTTTTACTTACACTTCGATAAAGTTAACCCCTTCACGCTGACGTAATGCAAATATACGGCCTTCAGCTTCAAGGGGGTACTGTTTTTTAGAGCAGACAGTCGGCTTTCTTGTTATAACAACTGATGCGACTCACCCAGGCTCTCCCTTCCCATCAGTAGGCCCAAGCAACCAGCCGGCACGTCTGCCAGCTGGCCAAAGACCCGAACAAAGCCAGAATTGATAGGGTCTCGGATCTAGTAACCCGGAAGCGATGTCATGACATCACTTCTGGCTTACTGGAGCCTTAAAGGCACCAGATTTTTTAAAAAAAAGTCAGTATTCAAAACAGCCAAACTTGGTGTTTTGAATGCTTTTAAGTGAAGAGGAGGGGTTTGGGGTCTTATAGACCCTAGATCCCTCCATAAAGAGGCTGTCACTGCCTATTACTGTCACAAGGGATGTTTACATTGCTTGTGACAGCAATAAAAGTGATAAAAAAAATTAAAGGGATATTGTAAAAAAAATAAAAATAAAGAAAAAAAAAGTAAAGAGTTCCATTCCTCCATTCTCGTGCGCAGAAGTAAACGCATACGTAAATATTGCAATGATCTCCATTTTATTCTCTAGGGCCTCTGCTAATAAATATATATATATATATATATATATATTGTTTGGGGGCTCTAAGTTATTTTCCAGCAAATAATACGGATTTCAACTTGTAAGCAACAAGTGTCAGAAAAAGGCTTAGGCTTGAAAAGGTTAAAAAGGACAAATAGAGAGGGTGAGTCTCCCGAACTAGGACACCGTAAGCAATAGAAACCTGGTAGGCATTCGAATCAGTGTTGCCAACCCCCCATGATTTTTTGCTGACAAAACATGGAAAATTTACTGACAGAGCACATTTTTACCTGACATCCTGAAATATGAAACTCCTATTATAAACGAAGACAATAGATATTTAAACAATATAGAGAACATTTTAACATTAACAATAAAAACTCAAAACAGAGTGACAAAATGTGAGCATGGCTATGATTATGAAAGACCTGGGGCACCCTGGGATAAAACAGAAAAATAAGTTCTGCGGCATGCGTAGCAAACAGTATACACAGCCATTCTTTGCCTAACTGTGAGAGGGGCTTAAGGGGGATCATTAAACAGAAACGAGTCACTATATACACTGCACAAACATAACAGTCCTTGTACCCACAATATATTCCTAATTACTGTACCACAACTGACAGCCTCACAGACACAAATAAACCTCAGAACAAAGAATATATATTTTTTATAATTAACTGTTTCCATTACACATGCATTATGCACACAAAAAGGATATCATTTTGTCTGACTGAGCCTACCTTAAAGAGGAACTTCATTAAAACCAGCAACTGTTGAGACAATGAACACCTTGGTCAGGACTATGTACAACATAATGTATAGAGTACAGGGGGCAGGAGTAAGTAACATACAAAACAACATCTAAAGTGCAGCACTCAGGATGAACCCTCTGTTCACATCAGAGTCCCTCAATACATCAGGGTTCCAATAGTTCCTCCTTACATCAGAGTCCCCAGTGTTCCCCCTTACACCATATTCCCCTCCTTACATCTGAGTTCCCCTTTACATCAGAGCCCACAGAGTTCCCCCCTTAAATCAGAGTCTCTCCAGCATTCCCTCCTTACATCAGAGTCTACAGAGTTCCCCTTAGATCAGGGTCCACCCCCACCTAAATCAGAGGCCACAGAGTTCCCCTCCTTAGATCAGAGTCCACAGAGTCCCCCCTAGATCAGAGTCCACAGAGTTGCCCCTTAGTTTAGAACCCACAGAGTTCCCCCCTTGCATTACAGTCCTCACTTACATCAGAGCTCCCAGTGTTCCCAGAACCCCCTTACATCAAATTCTCCAGAGTCCCCCTTTACACCAAAGTCCACAAACTCCCCCTTACATCACAGTCTTTTAAGACAATTGTGTGATTTCAAGCTTGTGCTATTCTACCCTTGTGGCAACTGTTTGGGGAAGGCGGTTTTCTGTTCCAGCATGGCTGGGCCTGTGTACAAAGCCAGGTAAAAAAAAAAGACAATTGAATGAAGGACTCAAGTGGTCTGCACATAGCCCTGGCCTCAACCCTGCACACAGCCCTACCCAACCTTGTCTGCACTGCATTGTTATTTATGCAGAAAGTGCTAATTAGCTGCTGCCCGGCAGCAAGGGAAAGAGTTAACATATTTCCCCCCTTTCCTGTGCATATAAATTAAGAAGGAGCTTTGCCCAAATGAGTCCAGCTGCATGGGAAAAGGAATGGCTGACTGCTGCAATGTAACCTCCAGCACACCATCAGCCCGGAGGGGCACTGCTCACCCACAGGTGCCGTTCCTTCCGAGACCATGCCGCTCCAGCGCATATGCTCAGAAGTGACGTTATCACGGCTCCAGCCAATCACAACGCTGGGGCCCGCGAACCCAGAAGAAGCTCTGAGAAAGATGTCAACCGTGACAGTGTGTGCAGGGACCACTGGAACTAAGGTAAGTATTACATAATGAGCTAGTATGTGATGCATACTAGCTCATTATGCCTTTGTTTTGCAGGGTTTTCTTTTTTTTTTTTTTCTGAGGTGTACAACCTCTTTAAAGGGGTACATGGTGGTAATGGCGTATAGCATAACAGGGCTGCAATGCACACAAGGGGTGAAGTGGTGACTTGCCATTACAAGGAGCAACAAGCCAGACAGCAGAACAGTGGTGCCGGCAGGGGTGATGCGTCTCTTGCATAGTGAAGGGAGCGGTCAGTGCCCCAGCAATCGGGACTGGACCAATGTGCCAAAGACCCTAGGGACCTAGCCGTATGGTATGGAAGAATCAATTGTGCCTGCACATGGGGGCTTCTCGGCAAGAGCCGCTCTGTCACTGGGAGATGGGTGGCGGAGACTAGCTGGACTGGTGGAATGTGACACTGCAATGTCGTTTCTCCTTCAAAATGTTGCATCCTGAGCAGGTGTATATACCGTGGGACCGTGGGACCGTGAGACGCCTGTATGACAATGTCAGGTTATGATATGGAGACACCCTGTTGTATGGCTCAATTCTAAGTCAGGGTGCCGTCATAATGTTTCATGTCACATGAACACGGCCCCACCTGGTTCCGGTCATTAGCGAATGCATACACCAGACAGTTCAGAGGAAGGAGAATAGAGAGAGTAAAAGGGCTCCGCGTGCACTGGGCCAGTTGTCCCCGCCCACACACACACAAGATTTGTAATGGGACATCCAACAAGCTCAACAGGTGAGATGGCCAGTTGTCCACAAACTTGTGGCTGTACAGGCCTCATGCACATTAGCGCTTGTGGGTCAAATCCCTTTTGCCCATTTCTGGGCACCTCCCAAGATTGGATGCACACAGGCCACAGTGCTAGTGTGCATGAGGCCATAGTGTAAGTCCAGAACATTCAGATTAGAGAAGCAATGTTATTCAGGGGCAGGGACCTCATGCTCTATATAGTGTGGATTTAAAGGTGGGGGCTGCTGCACTTTGCAACCTGGTAAGTGGTTGGTTCGGATCACTTTTTACCAGTTCATCCAGTCATGTGAAGTCCATTACTCACTCCCACTGGAGCAAGTAATGGGCTGCACTCTGCCTAATCACCAGTAAAGTGGATTTTCCATTACTCGCTCATCTCTATTTATGGTTCCTCCGATTAGAAGCTTATATTGGTTTCACTAGTTTTATAATCCTAGGTTCCCTTTAAGTTTCTCTATTCTGTAGTTTGACATAAGTATGAGGAAAGAAGAATGAGCAGACATTAACTCAGACACAGGGAAGCAATGGTGTAGCTGAGCTGTATATGTCAGATTAAACCAAGAAAAATAACCTTATCAGTAGCCAGCAGAAAGAGGAGAAAGCAGGGACAGTGCAATCTAACTGGAACAGGAAGATGGAGGGAGCGCTAGCTGACTTAGTGGTGTTAACGAGGGAGGATCAGAGGAGAGCAGGACAGGGTCGGAACTGGAAATGGACATCCCATTAGTGTTGCGTTCAGTGGTATTAACAGAGCTTACATGAAAAAAGCATCTCCATTAGCAGAACTGCTTAGCAATCTGCTTCATGAAACTGGCTGATCATTTTCAGATAAAGTGGATTAAATTGCTGGCTCAGCAATTCAGCCATGTTACACCCCCGTTTGTGGCAGCTCGTGATCAATGGGATCAGAGCTTCCACTAAACGTACAATGTTCACCGCATGACATTCATCATTTTGCAAACACAAGCTTGCTCAATAAGGCAAAGAACACAAGGCTAGTGTATTTGGTCCACAGGAACCAATCGGTAGTCATGTTTCATTGTTTTGGTTTCTAGCAGCGAAAAGGTAAAACCTGATTGACGCCTATAGACTAAAGTGCAATGCAAGTCATGATGGATAGTGGGTTTGCCAAGATTGTCCCTAGCAATGGGAATGGCTGAAAGGGTGATGATTAAACAGAACCTGTGTCGATTCACTATATACACTGCGCACATATTCAGCAGTCCTTGTACCCACAAAATATATTAAGCACTGTTCCACAAGTGATAGGCTCACAGACACACATAAACCTCAGGACAAAGGATCATTACATGTGCTTTTCTGCACCAAAAAAAACCTATCACTTTGTCTAAACCTACCTTAACCAGCTTGCATCCGCGCTATAGCCGAATGACGGCTACAGCGCGGACCTGCATTGCTGGAAGGCCATCAATTGACATCCTCCCCTTTGCGGGCGCACATCGGGGAAGATTTGTGATGGCCGTGTCCCTTGGGCACAGCCAACACAGAACACGATAAATGGCCAATTACAGCGGCCATTTACCACGTGATCAGCGTGTCCAATGAGAGATGATCTCAAATGTAAACATATGAGATCATCTCTCATTGACAGCTTTCCCTTCTCACACAGAGACCGCGTGTGAGGAGGGAGAGCGATCTGTGCTGCAGCGTAAGTGATTTATTTTATATGCCAGCGTATACAGTGCCAAAACCAGTGCCAATCAGTGTCACGGTGTGCACATCAGGGTCAGTGTCACAGTGCCAGTGTCACAGTGTCTATCAGGGTCAGTGTCACAGTGGCAATCAGTGTCACAGTGCTCATCAGGGTCATCAGTGCTACAGTGTCACCATGTCATTAGTGCACATCTGTGCCATCAGTGCCCATCTGTTCCAGTCATCAGTGCCCATCTGTGCCGCATCATCAGTGCACATCTGTGCCATCAGTCATCAGTGCACATCTATGCCGCCTCATCAGTACACATCTGTGCCATCAGTCATAAGTGCAGATCTGTGCCGCCTCATCAGTCCACATCTGTGCCATCAGTCATTAGTGCCCATCTGTGCAATCAGTCATAAGCGCCATCAGTGCTACAGTGCCACAGTGTCACTGTGTCATTAGTGCACATCTGTGCCATCAGACATAAGTGCCTATCTGTGCCACCTCATCAGTGCACATCTGTGCCATCAGGCATCAGTGCACATCTGTGGCGCCCCATCAGTGCAGGCTTATCAGCACACACCTGTGCAGGCTCATCACCACCAACAAAAACAATGTCTAAAGAATCCTTTTTCTGCTGAGGAGGCATACCAAATTCTTAGTGCGGCCGACGAGAGCAACGGGAAGCTCTCTACTTCAGATACCTCTTCAAATTCGGATTCTGAGTCTGATGTAAATTATGAGCCAGTCCTAAGCAGTGGAACACTGACAGACTCAGAGGAGATGAGCACAGTGCCATCCACTAGTACCGCAGTGCCATCCATCAGCACTGCAGTACCTCAGCAAGAAAGGCCAAGTACTAGTAGGCTGTCACCTCAGCCCCAAAGTGTTTGGACCCATGCCGGCCTTCCCTACTCCCTTCATAACCCCTTGTGGTTTCCTCCTAATTCAGGAGAAGCTAGTATTCTCCCTTTCACTGCCCAGCCAGGAGTCCAGGTGGACATGGATAATTTTTCCCCAATCAATTTTTTTTAGTTAATTTAATTAATGCTAGCATTAATTGTGGCCCAGTGCAACCTGTATGCACAGCAATTTATAGCAAGTAACCCAACATCCTATTACTCCCGACCCTTTGAGTGGAGAGACCTTAAAGTGGAGGAGTTTAAGACTTTTTTGGGCCTCATATTCTGAATGGGACTCACCAAAAAAAACAAATTACGTTCCTATTGGTCAACCCACCCCATCTACCACATGCCAATCTTCTCCACGGTAATACCCAGAACCAAATACCTTATGATAATGAGGTTCCTACATTTCAATGACAATGCACAGTGCCCTCCCCGCAATGACCCAAATTATGACAAAATTAGGGCACTACTAAATTATTTTTCTGAAAAATTCCCCCCAGTTGTTTACCCCAGACCAACACATATGCAAAGATGAGTCACTTGTCAAATTTAGCGGCAGGCTGGAATCAAGCAAATTTATCCCGCTCAAAAGGACCCGCTATGGGGTGAAAGTGTATAAATTATGTGAGCGAGCCACAGGATACACATATGCCTTCATAGTGTACGAAGGGAAGGACTCCCAGCTGCATCCCTTTAATTGCCCAGACTACTTGAAAGTTGTTTGGGACCTCATATACCCACTGCTGGAGAAAGGCTATCACTGGTATGTAGATATCTTCTACACAAGTCTGGCTCTGTTCCGAAACCTGGCACTGTGAGAAAGAACAGGAAGAGTTTTCCTCAGAGGCTCGTCAATATGAAGTTAAGAAGAGGGGAGATGGCGAGTCTGTGAAACGAGGAAATTCTGGCAGTGAAGTGGAGGGAAAGAAGGAATGTCTACATGCTGTCTTCGATCCACAATAACACCTACGTGGAAATCCCCAGAAGGAATCGCCCTATCCAAAAGTCAACATGTGTCCATGAATACAATTTGTTCATGGGGGGAGTCAACTACAATGACCAAATGCTCGAACCCTACCTTGCCACAAGACGAACATACCAATGGTATAAAAAAGTATCAATTTATTTTTTAATTTGGTCATATCCAACTCTTATATACCGTATTTGCCGGCGTATAAGACGACCCCCCAACATTTCCACTCAAAATATAGAGTTTGTTATATACTCGCCGTATAAGACTACCCCCTCTTCCGCACACCTTCCACACACCAAATAAAACGTAAAAGAACATCAGATTTGATTTCAACATGTTAATTTATATATATAATTAAAGCATTTTGTGTAGATATATATATACAGTTGTGTTCAAAATTATTCAACCCCCAATGCTGTAAATGGTTTTAGGGAATTTAGTGTACATTTGTAATTGTATTCTGAATGAAATCCTACAAGGACTTCTTAAAGAACCATATGCAACTAAAATGACATCAATTAGTTTTGTAATACAGTAGTAAATGTTTCTTTTGTGAATTCTTCATTGACATAATTATTCAACCCCTTAAAGACTACCACTCTGAAGAACAGAGGTTCAATGAAGTGTTTTCAATCAGGCATTGAAAACACCTGTGGATATCAGGGAGCAGCAATAAAGCCTAATAAGCACCAATTAGGCAGCTTTAAAATGACTGTGATACTCAGCTCCTCCTAGACATTTACTGGTGTGGTTACAAACATGGTGAGGTCAAGAGAATGGTCCAGGAAGACAAGAGAACAGGTGATTACTCTTCACAGGAA
>BLSH010060618.1:229376-253930 GCA_018402905.1 Glandirana rugosa
TTTGTACGGAGGTTCACCCCCCCCAGCAGAATATGCGGCCCACGCGAGGCGAGATATGGTGGCGACACCTCCATATCTCGGCGTAAACGGTGACGAGGCAGAAATCACGGCTGAGGGTGCGGCCGCCTCACTATACGTCGACGTGAGGCGGGAGAGAGAGGAGAGGGGTGAAAGTAAGTAGCCACGGTCACCTCTCTCTCCATTCTGACAAGATCAACTTATGGTCCTAAAGTCCTACTCGTCCGTCCCTGTACCACCGTGACCGTGTATTTTTTTTCGTAATATACATAAATTAAATTCGTAATATGTCAACACAAGTTTTAATAAGTTGGGGGTGACTTTAACTAACAAAACCAGCCAAACTGTAACTAATACTAGTAAGTCAGTAGGACGAATGTTAATTTAGTTTCTCCGTGCACATCCAGTCTGTTTATATTGTAAATATTACTTTATTGGTGTTTACAGAAAAGACTCGAGTGTAGTAATAGTCAAAATAAGTTGGGGGTTCACTCTTTGATTTAATTGTAAGCAGGATGACTGAATGATCATAATCAATGTCAAACCGACCAAAACAATCAATTTCAGTGGGGGTTGAATAATTTTGAACACAACTGTATAATGCTTAAATTAAATACATATAATGCTTTTTTTTATGTGCCAGTGCCACCATGTCCCTGCCTGCTCATCCTGAAATCCTGGTATTCAACTAGAACAGTCTTACCTCTCTCTCCACTGGCACCGATGAATGAAAGTGGGGAGAGGAGAGAGAGGGCGGAGTGCAGCTGCATATCACTCCGCCGGCGTGGGAGTCGGCACTAAAGACGGAGCAGTGGCAAATGCGGCTCTATACCTCCACAGCGGTGGTATAGAGCGGAGCGCACCCGGCGTATAAGACGACCCCCCCCACTTGGAGGCATGTTTTTCAGGGGGAAAAAGTCGTCTTATACGCCGGCAAATACGGTAATCTACTGCAACTCCACCAAAAGCCCCCAACCCTTCCTTGGCTACCAGGAGGAAATTATCACTGCCCTTATATTCCCGAATGGCCCACCAGAAAACATTTGACCCGATGTTCTTAGTAGACTCTCCGAACGCCATTTCATATATAAAATCCCTCCCGGACCAACAGGCCAAAGACGTCAGAAAAGATGTAAGGTGTGTACCAGTGGAGGAGTTAGAAGGGACAGCTCTTATTATTGTCCCCAGTGTCCTTCCCAACCAGGCCTCAGCATAGGTGACTGTTTCCGCCGTTACCATACTTCATTACATTATTAGTGTAGTATGGTAAACGTAATCCTCAGCTACTGCCATTTACCTTCACACCCCTTATGCCACTGCATGCTCCTGAACTGACCCTGGCCTGTTATTCGACCACGCTTCTGCCTACCACTGCTGTACATACCTCTGCCTGATCTAGAACTGACCCTGGCCTGTTATTCAGCCATGCTTCTGTACATACCTCTGCCTGATGTGAAACTGACCCTGGACTGTTTGACCATGTTTTTGCCTGCCTTTTGGACTGATCTTGTACCCTGCTACTGGAGTGGTGGGATTCATAACACAGGGGTTTCACATATGCGATAGGCTCCAGAATTGTTTTTATGGATGAAGAAAACTATTTTTTTTTGTTTTCTCATTCTCGGATTAGGGTCTGGAGGCTCGAAGGTTTCAAAGAGATTTGGGTGGGAGAAGCCTCTACCCCTGTCCCCATTCTGTCCTGAACAAAGCCCTACTTCTGCCTGCTGCCTGTAGGACTTACTGCCATCATGCCTCTGCCTGCCGCATGAACTGACGACACCTCTGCCTGCCTGCTCTACCATGTTCTTGCCTACTACCAGGACCAATATTTTGGCACTGCTGACAATATATCTGCCTGCACTGACCCTGGACTGTATATGGACAGTATACCTGCCTGCTGCCTGTACTGACTATGGACAGTATTCCTGCTGTTGCCTGGACAATTGCTTTCCCTGTTGCTGACCAAGTCCCTGCCTGCTGCCTAGACCAGTGCTATCCTCCTGTAGACAACTGAACTATTAAAACCACAGGTAACCTTTTGCTTACCCTTTACTCAGCAGAATGTATTTTGGGGTGTAATTCTTGGTATATGCATGCTATGTGTCTCTAGAACACCTGTCGGAGTTCCTTGCATGTTGGACCTCTGTATGTGGCCAGGCTGTGTAAACGTCTCACTCATGTGGTATCGCCATACTCAGGAGGAGTAACAGAATGTATTTTGGGGTGTCATTTGTTCAAAACACTCATTATGCCTCATAGATTATACCATGGGGTGTTTGCTTTCCAAAATGGGGTCATTTTGTGGGCGTTTCCATTGTCCTTGTGCTCCAGGGCCTTCAAAAGTGTAATAGGTGGTTGAGAAGTGAGATCTGTAATTTATGCTTCTAAAACGCCTGAAGGTGTTACTTCAATGTGGCCTGGCTGTGTAAAGGTCTCACACATGTGGTATCCCCACACTCAGGAGGAGTAGCAGAATGTATTTTGGGGTGTCATTTTTGCTATGTACATGCTATGTGTTGGAAATATCTTATAAATTGACAACTTTATGTAAAAAATATGTTTTCATTTTTTTTCCACATTTTCCAAAAACTTCTGTAAAAAAATGAACCGTTCAAAAGACGCAATATGCCTCATAGATTATACGTTGGGGTGTTAGCTTTCCAAAATGGGTCATTTTGTGGGCTTTTCCATTGCCCTGGTGCTCCAGGGCCTTCAAAAATGTAATAGGTAGTCAACAAGTTAGATGTGTCATTTATGCTCCTAGAACACTTGATGGTGCTCCTTGCATGTTGGGCTTCTCCATGTGGCCAGGCTGTGAATGTGTCCCACACATGTGGTATCACCATACTCAGGAGGAGTAGCAGAATGTGTTTTGGTAGATCAAACACAGCTGCTCAGCTCCCTCGATCACTCCCAGGGGGAATCCCCCACTGGGCTCCAGTCGAACACCGGTGTCCACCAATGTCCGGTCTGGCTTCTCCGGCAGCCAGGTGAGCATTGGCACAAGACAACCACCTTTCGGCATCTTCTGCTGCCTCGTGGTGTCTGAAGCTAGCTGGAAGCGCTGACACTCCTTCAGGGTGTGGCACCGCCCCCTCACTACCAAACAGGCTGGTGCCAAAGGATCTGATAGGCAGACTCACTTCTGGTCACGCTGCTGTAACCCCTTGTATGAAGGATGGAAACTTGCAGACTTGCTGACACTAGCAGGACTTGTCCAGACATGCTGACATTGCTGTAGGATTCCAACTGCGGAAGTCACTGCCTGTGTGGCCATTGTGAAGAAACCTTGACCCATTTGGTATCCACACCGCAGGAGCCACACTATTACACCGTGGACCTGCACACAGGGCTTTTCAATCCACAGGAAGTCTCGGAAGGCTGGAGCAGGTCTGGGATCATCCCCACAAGGTGGAGTGGAGTTGCAGCCTAGCGAATCCCCCCGTGAAATCGGAGGACGAAGGGAGAGAGGAGGCTGTCGTGGCCTGCGGCCTGGTCGGGGACCCGGTAACTAAGTACTGCCATGTGGGAGTCCAAGGTCCCTGAAACGCCGGCCAAGTCCTTGCCTATAGCCATTCCTGCTAGGCCGGAGCCAGTGATAGAGGGGGGTGTGTGTCCTGGGGAGCCAAGTGGGGAGTGCAAGGGAAGGGCCATTGACTGGGAGTCGCCACACTGCTGGCCGAGTTTGGGTACACAGAGCACCTAGCTGCGTGGTCATCCCCTAGAGAAAGTTCGGAGGAGGAGTAGTGGGAGACAGGAGGCTCTTATTCCCTTGAGGACCCCAGATCCAGTGCTGGACTCCGATGGGGCAGCAGGAATCCCCAGTACAAGCAGCCTACTTTGTATTAACAGGCCTTCCACCACCCAGACCAGGCAGCCATCTACCGCCAATGGGTAGTCTGATTCCCTGATACCCACATCTTGCTGGGGAGAGAAAAAGCTAAGGATTTTCCTAGGCTCTCCCAGTTCCAGCGGGAGGTACAATGGAAAGTTGCCTTGGAGTGGGGCCTGGACTTTTCCTACGTCTCACCCCATATTATGAACGTGGTAGAGAACTCAAGAGAGGAGTGGGGGAACGACATGATATGGGACTACCTACATGTCCCCAAACCCCTAAGGGGACCGGAAAGCAGCTCCTGGGAATGGTGCATTGACTTGCAGAAGGAGTGGAACCTGGGGTGTGCTATACATGGGGACTGTGTACTCATTGTGAAGGCGGGTCGGCCTACAAGGAGTCATTCTATTGCTATCCCGGAAGAAGGGGGAGGCTGGAAGAGGTTGCCTGATCCCCGGTACTACATTTAAGGACTGTAGGTACACATACAGGACTGCTGGTGTGTAGCAGAGCGTGCTTCTTCCTGATTTGCAAACAAACCAGCCTGCCACCCTGTGCCCAATGAAAGAGACTTGCCCATTGAGTGGACACTCGGGTGAGGTTTGTTTACGCCCCTTTTCTCACTTTTGAAGAGCCTGTTGCCCAGGGAGGGGCCCCTCCCACCAATAACTTTAAAAAAAATACATAGATACTGCTTGATCTTTTTCTCTTTACTGTTCTGTCTGTGGGATGTAACCATTCACTGACAGAATAGATAGGAACTATTATGGTGTGCTGTTTATTGTTCTTTCTGCTGGCAGGACTATAATCCCCTCCAGAAGACTGTATGCTTTGTTCAGTAAGAATGTAGTTTAGGTTGTTCTTATGTCTTCTCTTAGGATCCTTGGGATGGGATGGCTGTCCATCCCCTTCCGGCGAGAGTCAAAAAACCTTCTCTATAGTTGTGTGAGTAGGAGTACTTTTCTTCAGAGAGAAGTGTTCTGGCTCGGACATGTACATTGGTTGTGTTTTCTGCTGCTAGTTGCAGGAATGATAGTTAGGGATGCCCTATTTACTGTGTACAAGTGTAAATATTACAGAGATTGAAATTTATTTTTGTACAGTCCCCATCCAAGTTTGTTCCCTTTCCTCTTCCCTTTTTAGGCTATGGGATGCCCTTGTTCCTGGGCCCAGGAGCTATTTTTTCCCCTAAATTTCTCAGTTGGGGACCAGCTGAGGTTTGGTGGGGGGTGAGTGTAGCACCCTCTACTCTAAGTAGGTGCGTAGTGGTAAGGTTTTTGTATAGGTGAGGTAAAAATTTGGTCAGGCCTGACTTGTGTGCAGACCTGATCATTTTGATTTTGTTCAGGGGAGTAGCCCAGGGAGGACTGGTGACTGCAAGTAGTGACACTCCTTGGTAAACCCCTCCTTTCAGTCTCAGAACGTTCTGGAAGATAGGGTGGGGAAAAGAAGGTGGAGCTGCCTGAGGTATCTTAAGGAGCCCTGACCAATCCCCAACCTGGATTGGCAGGGGGCAGGCCTCCTTAAATACCTTGGGTCAGCCCAGTCTGGGAGGAAAATCCAGGTGGAAGAGCTGGAGATGGGATAGTGTGGAGGCTGTCCTGAGGGAGCCCCTAGTCTGGGGGGGTGACCTCGGCCTGGGAGAGCTCAGGTGCAGCCAGGACGAGAGAGTGAAATCCTGGAGGAGAGGCACAAGGGAGAGCGGAAGAGAGCACTATCGGAAAGATCTGCAGGAGAGGAACTACAAGTGACAGGCATCGGTGAGTGATGCGCCCCCTGAAAGCTGCAAGAGGCACACTGGAGCAGAATGGGGTGAGAGACAGTCTGGGAAGGGTACAAGAGCCAGTTGGGATTGTGGTGTCACTGTGGCAGTGGAGAGGGCTGTTGCAGCCAGGAGGGCTGGCAGGGCCAGCAAGAAGATGGGCTGGGAGCAGTAGTCCATAAGACTAGATAGCAAATTAAGGACTTTGCTACACTTTGGGGGACCGCGGTCCCTGCCTGTAGTGGGCGGTTTGGAGGCTGTGCTAAATCTACAGCAGGCCGCACCATGTGCTAGCTAGGCCGGAAGAAGTTTGTGCAGGCGAGAGGAACAAGGAGTAACTGTGCAGCAAATGTTTGTGCTGGAGCGAAGAAGAAGTGTATATATTGAGATTTATATAGAGCTCCCATAAAGAACTGTTAATGTATGGGCATCCCATTGCCATCCCTACCCCATCCACATTTAACCCCCCTAATAAAATACAAAAACAAAAGTACCGGCTTGTTCAGTGACTCCGAATGTGCGGATCAGTGTGATTGAGGGCAGAGTGACAGATGAACCACTACTTTCAGCAACCCCCAAGAGGGCAAAGGCTACAAAAAAAGGACAAAAAATGATATGGATACAGTGCTGCATGACTGAGTAATTGTCATTCAAAGTGTGAGAGCACTGAAAGCTGAAAATTTGTCTGGGCAGGAGGAGGGTTTAAGTGCCCAGTAGGCAAGTGGTTAAAGAAGAACTCAATAAAAACCAGTGCAGTAGTCGGGCTGGGGGTGGGTGTGGGGGAAGAGGGCTGCCAAGGCCTGGGCAGGGATAATATGACTGGTTATGAAGGACAATATGCACTCCATTTCTATTGTCATCAAATAAGTGTGAAAGCATGCAAACATGTATTATCTACCACTGGCATGGTAAACGCTTCGATCAAATTAATCTCAGAGTATATTAGAAACTTGCATGGGGCAAAGGGGGCAGGACAGTTGATAGTGGGAAGAGGTAGTATAGAGGGGAAGGCAGTATACATAGGGAATATTCGCTAGAAACTGGAGCACACAGAATCTGGTGCAGTTGTGCATAGTAACCAGCTTCTAACTTCAGCTTGCTCAATTAAGGTTTGAAAAAAGAAAACTGGAAGCTGATTTGTTAATATGCACCAGATTCTGTGTGCTCCAATTTTAGTAAGACTCCCCCAAAGGCGCCGAGTGTTGCCCTCTTATGCACATCTAGTAGGGCAGTTGAAAGAGGCTCCTGCCAGTGCCCTCTCACTCACATTCACTGTGCCCACAGCTAATCCCAATAGTTTTAGGATAGGGGAGGGTCATTATTTTTGGCAGGGGCGTAACTACAGGGGTTGCAGGGGTTGCAATTGCAAACGGGCCCCGTCCTCCAGGGGGCCCGTGTGTCCTTGTACACCTGGATAGGAAGGACGGCAGGGGCACCATTTAGAGGAACCAATCTCCTCCATTTCCTCCTAATGGAGGAGATTGGTTCCTCTATATGCTGCCCCTGCCGCCCTTCCTATCCACTTTATTTGTCTTCTGCTGTTTCTAGGGTCCCTGTGTGCTTCCCTGGTCCCCCTACAGAGCTGCTGTCTTCCCCCCCTCCTCTCTCCTGCCAGCTGCTGTAGAAGATGTGTCATGATGGAGAGATGGGAACGGGTTGGTAAATTTGTCATTTACCGACTCCTTCCTTTTCTGAATGGAAAGAGTCAGTGATTGGTACCAATTGATTCACTCATAACAGAAGCATAGTAAACTGTTTTTACTATACTTCAGTTTCTGAATGAATGGGAGGCTCGGTACACAACTGTTTGTTTATTCGGTGGGACCGTAATAAAGGGACCGGAGACGGGAGTAAAGGGCGCCAGGATGAGTGGGAATAGGGAAGGGTCCTGGCCAGGGGTCAGGGGGCCCTTCATAATTTCTTGCACTGAGGCCCTGAAGGTTCTAGCTATGCCTCTGATTTTTGGGGTTAGATTTGTCTGGCGAGGATAAAGATTTTTGAAGGTGAAGGACCCTGTATCTGCCCAACATAAGATAAGAAAATGTATAATATGCAGATGATTCCAATGTGAATACTGACACCCCCTCATATAACATACATCCATATTGATAATATACACACCCCAGATATAACACCAAGACTGACTGACTGTACTCACAATATATACGCCCCCACATATAATACCGATATCCCCACTGATAAAATATACAAACACCAAATATAATTTAATACTATTACACTGCGGATGATTTACATACCCTACAAATAATACAGACACATGCACTGATATTATACAAATCCTACATATAGTACTGATACAACCACAGATATTTACATACCACACATCCAGTATAACACTGATACCCCCCACTGATAGTATTTACTTTCCACACATAATACTGACACCCCTAGATTTAATATACTCTCCTGAATACCCCCCAGTCTTTTTATTGCCCCCATCACCCCCCACGCAAAGTTTTAATTGTCTCCCATCATTGCCTTTCCTAGTGTGGCTGCCACAATGACTTTGGTGGTATCGGATCAGGAGTCTCTGCAGATCACCTAGCAGTCGAAGAAAGCATGTGGCAATGCAGGTCTCCCGCAGGAAGGAGCTACTACTACCATTCCCATGCCCACCCATTCCCATGATGCATCAATACCACATGGCTTTGTTTACAAACACGCAGGCAATGCCAGGACTAAAGCCGATCACAGACGGCTCAAATCTCGGCAGGTTAAGCAGAGACTGAGATTCAAACCATGTATGGACAGGCTGAATGTACCCAAGTTGATCGATCGATCAACTTGGGTACAACCAACCTGTTCGTTTTACGTGTGAGTATTGCTAGCAGCTGTTATAGCAGCTAGTAGTAATCACTGTGTTCTCCTGGCAGGGATGGCTTCTCCTGCCCGGAGAACACAATGGCTCCACGGGAGGGATTCCCCCGTGGTTGCAGGAAAGAAAATTTCTCCGTCTATGGCTGTTCTAAAGGCATGTGACAAATCAATGTCAAACATACAGGCCACGCCGGAGCCAAAGATTTTGCCTTTCAAACCAGAGAGCTGGTAACATGAATAAAAAAAGCCAGCATTTCTAGATGAGATCTGGCAAGGTATGAACATTACCACGCACAACTGGGGACACGTTTTATCTGGGATCAGCCCCTTAACATAAGGGGCTGTCCCTGGAAACCTGGAGCAATCGGTCACCCCTACATTGGGAGCCAATCAGGTGAGCTGCATGGAAATGTGCTGACTGAAATAGAGAGTGGAGAGAGCACAAGAATGAGCTCATCAGTCTGTGACTGCTCTTTCCAATATACAGGAGATTTGCCAGGGGTATGAATAATTATGGGCAGCACTGTATATAAAGGGGCTGATTTACTAAATTAACTGGAGTGTGCTAAATCAACTATGCAGCTGTACATAGAAACCAATCAGCTTCCAGGTTTTTTTTTTGTTAAAGCTTAATTGAACAAGTTAGAAGCTGATTGGCTACCATGCTCAGCTGCACCAGATTTTGCACTCCCTAGTTTTAGTAAATTAACCCCAAAGGGTCTATATCCTATAATGGAAACAGATACATATACTGTGTGGTTTATATTGGGGCGGGACAGGCATAAGTGTGCCTGAATACTGTAAGTTAACATTAGTCTGAAAACTTGATAAACTAGAGGATTTAAGTGTAGAAATCTGACAAGTTTAAATGATTCTCACTCATAGGCGTGCGTGCGTGGGGGGGGGGGATCAGGTGTTCCTAAGCACACTCTAATCACCCCAGGTGCCATTGCCATTCAGTGTACAGAAGTGTGTGGGGCACAAAAGCCTAGAGGGAAGGGGGGCCCACTGTGCCTCGCTACGTACTACACACACCCAGTAATCCACGAGGTTGCATTCGCACCTGAGTGACACGTCTTTGGGCATATTTGAAGCGTTTTGTAGCGCGACATCGGGCGTTTGCACACGCTGATGTCACGCTAATATGCACGTTTGACGCTTTTCCATTGATTCTATGTCAATAGAAAAGTGTCAGAGATGCCGGAATATGCCCAATTTGTGCGACAAAAATACCTCCGGGAGTAGTTTGAGCGTAGGGTGTTTGGCTTCAGGCATTTTTGAGTGGAGATGTGAACCAACTCCATAGAGAAACATAGATTTTTTTCCTCTCTAGCGTTTTGTAGCTTCATGCTTCAGGCATATTTGAGCTACAAATCGCTCAGGTGTGAATGGGCCCTTATATTTTATCTGCAGCACTAGATCTGCTGCATCATCTCCTTTGCTTACCCTCTCCCCCTCTGTCTCACCCCCCTCCCTCTCACACCCCATCTTTCACCCCTCTCTCTTCCCTCACCCCCTATCTCATTCTCTCACCCCCTCTCTCTCACCCCCCTTCTCGCCACCCACCCTCTATCACCCCTCTCCCCCTCTCTCTCACCCCTTCTCTCTCTCACCACTCTTTCTCATCCCCCTCTCTCTCACTCCACACTTTCTCCCTCTGACCGGCTCTGCCATAAGATGTAACATGTATTGAACTATTAAAACATGTTTTAATACATCTCAAAATGCTTGTTTACATTTATTTAAGAGTGTGTGTGTGTCTGTGTGTATGTATATATATATATATATATATATATATACACACACACATGTATATGTGTTTGAGTTTTGGGGTGCACACCCTAATGCAATAGACTGCGCACACCTATGTTCTCACTATCCTCCTGACATTGTGAAAAATATAGGATATTTCTCATAAGCCTGGTAGATAGCCTTCTTTTTTTTTGTCCACAAGATGGTAAAGGCCCAGCAGTTATCATGCAGGAAGGGGTGGGCATAGCAGCCATCTTTGGCTACAAATAGGGGAGAAAGTTGGCTTTGCTGCCAGTTTGCCGTTTGACCTTGTGGTGGTGGCGGCACACATACACCTGAATTATTTTATTTCATTTTGCTGCACCCCTGACTAAGCTCTCCCTTTTGAGAGTGAAATATGTTGGGTCCTTTGGGATTAGTTTTTCGATTTATGATTTTGGTATTGGTGAATACATGTTTTTATGAGTGGAGGACTGGGGACTCTTTATGCCTCTCTATATGTGAGCTCTAATTTGGTACTTGAGGGAAGTAAGCATTACTGCAAATTTGGGCAGCACTGAAAGAATATATAGAGTAACCTATCTTGAAAAACTTAAATTGGCAGGAGAGTTTGTAGAGGAAACAATGACCGATTTAGTGAGTGGTTCAGCCAGATCATTGTTAAACTCAGTAACAGCCAGGAGATCCCTGTGGCTCAAACCCTGGACTATGAATGGAGGCTAAAGAGCTAATTGGTGCAATTTTTTTTGATGGGATAAACATGTTTGGAAGCAAATTTAACACCATATCATAGGTCACTGGAGGTCATTTGGGTCTAATCCCATAGGATAGAAGACCCTGGTGCAATAGACCAGGCACAGAAAATATCTCTTCTCACAAAGATCATACAAACTTGGTAGAGAATACCACAGGCCATGGAAGACCACGCAATCCACATTTGTGAGAATGGCGAAAAGCAAGAATACTTCTACGGCCCAGGAATGCTAGGACTATTTTGAGAGGGTGTGTCTGCTCACACCGATGCAGTGGGGACAAAATTACCCTCATTTACCTTGGTTTGGGTAAACAATCATTCAAACAGGTAAATGAACAACACTGTTGTCAAAGGACACAATTGAGCTTTTAAAGGCCCGTACACACGATAAGAAAATCGTAAGTAAAAAATATAATGCTTTTGACAGCCGATTCCAACTTTGCGGGCGACAAAACCTGAAGGTGCATGCTATAAAATGTTTAATGTACGTGAATGCAGCGTGCAATTTTCGCTTAATGTGTACAGAAATTACCTGAAAATAATAAAATCTACAAACACGCATGATCAGAATCAAAGAAGAAGTTGGGTACAAAAACACTGATAACAAAATTAGCGGGGCCTGAAAGGGTCACCCACACTTCATCACTTTACCCTGTTTTATACTACGATAGTATGTAGCTACGTTAGCCTTTGTCGGACGAAAAATTTCGTACAACTCAATACCACATTGCGACATCATGGACAAGCTCTTTTTGTTTTTTTTTTTTATCGTGTGTACCAAGTCTTTTCTACCACAAGATCTATTTATTGAAGCAAATGACCTTGTTAACCCACAAAAAAAGCAAATTCTTCTAGAGTTTATTCAAAAGCTAATGGTGAAGCAGGCCACTTTATTGTACACTACACAGGATTCTACTCTCCACTCTTCTTTGTACAAAAAAAAAAAAAACAGCTACTTCCGACCAGTGTAACACCTAAAATATTAAGCATACCCAGTTCCAAAAGTTAATGATTGGGTCTCCCCAATCTTTTCTGCACACAATTTGTCTAGGGCAGTGTTTCCAAACTTTCTAAACAAAGGGACACTTTACTGTTGTTCAGACCTTAGGTGGACTGGACTGTGGCAGTGGCAGTAGAAAATGTCCAGGCGTCAGTGGGAGAAATAGTGCCTCATGTTAAGTATTAGGGGAGGAGTAGTTTCCCATCATTGGTATCAGTGGGAGGAATATTGCCCCATCATCAGTATTAGTGGGAGGAATACTGCCCCTTCATCTGCATTAGTGGAAGGAATATTGCCCCATAATTGGTATCGATGGGAGGAATAGTGCCCCATCATTGGTGTCAGTGGGAATAATAGTGCCCCATCGCTTGTGTCAGTGGGAGGAATAGTGCCCCATTGATGGTGTCAGTGGGAATAATAGTGCCCCATTGATGGTGTCAGTGAGAGCAATAGTGCTCCAGTGTTGGTGTCACTGGAAGGAATAATGCCCAGTGGGCCAGATAAAGGCAAGCAATGGGCTGCTAAAGGGCCGGATGCTCTCAGTTGACTTATCAGACACATGCCTCCCCATATCCATCCATGCAAAATTTCAGCAATTTCTCCAATTTATGATTCTAGTTCAACAATTCCAGTTAATTTGCCTCTCCTTTGGCATAACAATGGCTTTATTTCATTGTTTGGGTTATATCCTTCTACAAGCACAAGATTTTAAAACACTGCAGAGGCACAGATATCTACTCATAAAAGCCTTCATAGAATTTGGATGGCTAATCAATATAATAAGAAAAAACACTAGTTTGACAAGTGCAAGACTGCCAGACATTCCTGCCTGAGAACAGTCCCAAACATACTGGAGATCAGAGCAACATTTAAAGGGCTGAAAGCCTTCTCACCTCTTATTCTTTGGAAGGATGTAGTAATCCAGATGAGCAATGTTACAGCAGTCTCTTTTGTTCAATGACAAAGGGTACTCACAGTATCTCAATGTTGAGAGAAACTCGCCCTCTTATAGAATGGACACAGAAGCATTTGGTGAACATTTTGGCCTCCTACATTCTGGCAATCATAAATATCTTGGCAGGCACATTAAGCTGCAACATAATAGATCACGAGTGGACTCTGAACAGACCCATCCTCCAGTCTATCATTTTCAAATTATGCATTACAGATATTGATTTGATGGTGGAACTCGACAACTTTCAATGTACTCCGTTTCTGTCCCCCCTTTCTCAACAGCGGAAGGCTCAGATGCACTCCACCACACCAGAAGTGCTATGATGTTACTTCTCTTTAGGTTATGCATATCAACGCATATGATAATGAGGCTTTTGAGCAGATTGAAAACAAAACCAGTGGTTCTGATTGTCATCATTCCCTACTGGCCAGGGCTGTCTTAATGCATGGGCACCCCTGGGAACTGCCCAGGGGCCCCAGGTGCTTGAGGGCCCCATGATACTCTTGCATTACATACTTGCCAACTTTCCTGGATTTGCCGGGCCAGTCATGTTTTTTACTAAGCTGCCCCAGGATGGACATGTCCTGGGTAAGGATGGGCTCGGGTGTGTTTTCAAGTGCACGTGCCCGAGCCCGCCGGGAAGTGAACCCGGCACTGCGCCAATCGCAGGCAGTGAGACATTCCCTGATCGCTGCAGCCACGCATCGGGGAAATGTCTCACTGCCTGTGATTGGCGCAGTGCAGGGTTCACTTCCCGGCGGGCTCAGGCATGTGCACTTGCGAACACGCCCGAGCCCATCCTTAGTCCTGGGCAGCATCCTGGAACCTGTATTGTGCCCTCCTCACCCCCCTGTACTGTGTCCTCCCCACCGTACTGTGCCCTCCTCACCCCCCGTACTGTGCCCTCCTCACCCCCCTGTACTGTGCCCTCCTCACCCCCTGTACTGTGCCCTCCACACCCCCCCTGTACTGTGCCCTACTCACCCTCTGTACTGTGCCCTCCTCACCCCCCCTGTAGTGTGCCCTCCCCCCCCCATGTACTGTGCCCTCCTGATCCCAGTTTTGTACCCTCCTCACCCCCCTGTACTTTGCCCTTCTGCCTCCATCCCTGTACTGTGCCCTTTGTGTTGGTTAGTTTTTGATTTATGGATTTAAAATTGATGTTTAATTCTATCAACAATTTATACTTTGATTCTTGAGAGTAGGTGCATAAATTGGGGCAGGCTGGTAGGGGCCCAGTGCAGTACTTTGCCCAGGGGCCAATGATGCTGATAAGACGGCCCTGACTGGCCACAGATACCGTGGTTCACACTGCTCTGAGAACTCAGCACTGACACTCCATGGTGACTTTCAGAGAATTTCTTTACTTCAATCCCCACAAACTACATTTCACGACCTGGAAATTGAGAAATGGAAGTAAAACAGATGGGTGCTCACCGCAGGTCATAGCAACCCCTTTTGAGGGCAAAGAATCCTTCTACAAGATATCACAGAATCTGTGAACAATCTGGGAAAGTTCATACAGTTTGCAAATCCCAACTCTAAAGATTGTCCAGAGGCCAATAGAATCCCAGTCTTCTTCCAAACAGGTCAAATCAAGGGCCCTAGCATGAGCTTTCCTCAAGCTCTATTTCTGCCCTCTGGGGGACTAAATAGGCTACTCATAAGCCTAACTCCCAGAACACGAGAGCCTGCACCAAAAAAATAAATAGATCTAAAATAGGATCTCTCCCTACTGCAAGATAAATGTTCAAGCCCTCCTTTTCTAAAGCTTATTGACTTCATAATAGCTATAGCCTTGGGAAGAAAATCTCAGAGATGCAAGGCTTGGGGTTTCAAGATCGCTTCACAAGCTTCTTCGTAGATAGGGTGGTTCTCCACCAAAGACTTGACTTTCTTCTAAAGGTAATTTCTACATTTTCTCTAAATGAGGAAATTACCTTACCAACATTGTCTGATCTTGTCTGGGTTGTCCACCCCATAGACATGGTTTCCATCTTATGAATGTATCTAGAGCTGATAAAATCCTTCATGGCTCTGGACAGCCTTTTCATTATCCTGCATAGTTCCAGGAAGGGTCAAGCTCCTGGTTAGTCACAACCAAACAAAAAGCCTACAAGATGAGGGGTCTCCCATTACCAGAACAGTACAGGCACATTCTCCTCATTGGTAGCATTCTGTAAAGTCTCTCCAGAAATGATATGGAGGACAGTGACCTGTCATCTATCCATATGTTCATATCTCATTACACAATAGATCCAGCCTGCCTCATAACGTTGGCAAATCAGTGTTAATCAGTGTTAAGCTCTCACAGGTGTCATGTTAAATAAGGCGGTTTTTCCTTCGGGCCGGTTCACACTGAGGCGATCCTAGACAATTTGCGATCCGACTTGTGTCGCCCCAATTCGCCTCAAATCACCTGACATCAGAAATCTCAGTGGAATGAATGGAGCCGTCTTAATATGCGCTACTCAAGTCCAAAGCGATTCCAAAAAAGGTTCCTGTACTATTTTCAAGCGGCTTCTAGGCAAATTGAGCCCATAGAAGTCAATGGAAGTTCGCTTCCAAGTCGGATCCCCGTCTATGAAGAAGCGACTTTCCAGGAAGAAGAACATAATTTTGCCAGAAGACACACCTCTCATGTCCTAGGTACTCGTTTTGAAATCGCCTAAAATCGCCTGATATCTTGCAGAAGTTGCGCCGCTTCGCCTTTTTAAATCGCCTAGCAAAGTCTCCCCGAAGTCGGATCGCCTCAGTGTGAACCGGCCCTTCTGCAGCCTCTTGACTTGCAATATTTAAGTCCCATGCTGCCACTATGCCCCAGGAAACCAAAAAATGGTATACTCACCTTTCAGAAATTTTACTTTCCTGATGCACCCAATGTTATTATGCACATAACCATCTAGATGTGATGGTTGTGCATTACTTTTCCATTTTTGGCTTTCTTCTTTCTATTTTCATCTGGTGATCCAGCCAGCAAGTCTTGTTTTTCCACAACAAAAGCTCTCCAGCAGAATGTATCAGTTTTCATGGATGAGACATATCACTTAACACTGGCAGGGGTGATTAAAATGATCAGCTTCATGTAAAACCATGCTGTAACTGATTATAAAGTGTGAGCTGGAGTTTGGCTTCAATTTGTTAGTGGTTCTAAATCTGCTAATGCATTTAACACTCCCCCGAGACTGTCATTGCGGTTATCTGCTGTGCTGTGCCTCCTGTGCTCATTCCTCCAGAGCTGAGTCTCGCTAATACAGGAGGTATGTTACTGGCTAGATCACCAGATGAAAACAGAGGGAAAAACTAATGCAGCCACCAATCTAAGGATTGGTAAGCTGCAATATTTTACATTTTGTGTTTCTTGCTTTAATACCACCTTAAAATAATATCTTCTCAACAAACATATTCGATACTTTCCCTTTAAAAGCTGTCTGCTATTTCCTCTCATTCATCCTTCAATTATAGGAGTTGTTTTTCTTAACGGCAGACCCTGACTGAGGTAGCACATTGATTATAATAGAGCAACATTATTCTATTTGTGACACTGTTGTTTGCATTTTTTTTCTTTTCTCCTGAAAAAAAAGCATTATTAGTACAAGCAATTTGCTAACATAAAACGTAGAATACAAGCAGCAAGGCACTTCTAATGAGGAAATGAATAAAGTGAAATGTCTACAGCATACATTGATACTGCTAATATATACAACGTATTTGAATATAAAACCCTCTATTTGCAGTGCTTAAAGGATAAGTGCACTTTTAGTATAAAGGCATTCAAAGTATTATTTACCCTTGTCCCTGCTGCCTCTATAGAGACGCCTTATAAGACAGGTTACCTATAGTACTCATCACCCAAGATACTACCGGTAGCAGCACAACCTGCACCCTGACAGCCCTGTGTTTACCTATCTCTGGTTGCTGAGAAAAATGCTCTCATAGAACACTTTAGGCTTCATTTACACTGCTGCTGGTAAACGGACGTTTTAAGGCATGTGGGCGTTTTTTTTCAGCTGCCCCTATACTTTCCTCTATGTTATCTTATCAGTACATTTACACAGGGTCGTTTAAGGTCGTTTCCAGGCAGTTGAGTTTAAAGGCTTTTTTTGGAACGCAAAAAAATGGGTTCAGATGTCAGTTCAGAGGTATTTGAAACGCCAAATAGCTTGTAAACGGCGCTAAACGTGGTAACTCCCGTCTAGGACCGTTTCATTTAAAGGCATTTCCATTTAAAAAAAAAAATCTTTAAAAATGCTCCTAGACGTAAATGTCACATGCAAAACGCGTCAAAACGGCCATTTTAGATGTCGGCGTCTAGCTGTCAAAATAAATCATCCAGGGGAGGTTAACATAGCGTCCCGTGTAAATGGAGCCTTAACCACTTGCCGACCGCCAACCGCAGGTTGACGGCGACAAAGTGGTTTGATATCGCAAACCGCCGTCTTACGACGGCGGCTGCGAGATCGCGCACTGTGAGCGCGCGCGCCGCCGGAGGCGCGCCCGCGCGCTCACTGTGTTCGGGGAGGGCCAGGGAGCGGGTGCCGCGGCCTCGATCGCCGCCGGCTACCCGCGATGCCCCCCCCGCACTGAAAGAACGGAGGTCCGTGTAAGTAAACACAGACCTCCATTCTGTGAGAGGAGGAAGGGCTGTGATCACAGCCTTCCTCTACATGGAAGCTGAGATCACTTCCCTTCCCCAGCTAGGGCAGCCCAAATACAGTTAAAACACGCCCAGGGAACATAGTTAACCCTTAGAGCGCCCCCTGCAGGTTAACCCCTTCACTGCCAATGGCATTTACACAGTAATCAGTGCATTTTTTAGCACTGATCACTGTATAAATGCCAATGGTCCCAAAAAAGTGTCAAAATGGTCCGACATGTCTGCCCCAATATCGCAGTACCGCTAAAAATCTCAGATCGCCGCCATTACTTGTAAAAAATAATAAAAAAAATAAAAAACCCAAAAATGAATTCTCATCATCCGTAAACGCGACCACTTTTGCGCAAACCAATCAATAAACGCTGATTGCGATTTTTTTTTAGCGCAAATATGAGGAAGAATATAAATCGGCCAAAACTGATGAAAAAAAATTTTTTTTGTATTTTTTTTTTTGGATTTGTATTTTAGCAAAAAGTAAGAAATTTGGGTTTTTTGCAAAATTGTCGCTCTTCTTTTGTTTATAGCGGGGATCAGAAAAGACGCAGCAATGATCAAATACCACCAAAAGAAAGCTCTATTTGTGGGAAAAAAAGGACGCAAATTTTGTTTGGGTACAACGTCGCTCGACCGCGCAATTGTCAGTTAAATCGACGCAGTGCAGAATCGCAAAAAGGGCTCTGGTCCTAAAGTGTGAAATCCTTCCAGGGCTGAAGTGGTTAAGGGCGCTTTCTGTAGACAGGAAGCTGGCTGATCATTTAGTCCTGTCTTCCAGGCCCTCTGGTGGCAGACGCAAGCATCTTGCATCTTGCAAGGATAATTTGCACATTTACAGATTAGCTGGAAACATTGCGTTGGCCAACTGGTGAACCAATACTTTCTCAGGGTTCTTTTCTGGCTGGCAATGGTGACACCAGCCCAGTGTCCCAGATCTCACAACAGTGACATTATCCTGACACCATAAGCATGGTGGAAGTACTATATATATGGAATATAAAAATAAAGCAGGGGTCCAATTGATCAAACACCGGACAATCTGACTGTACAACCTGCTTTAGTTCTTTGCACATCTAGCGCAAAGACTTGCCTGGTTCAATATTAAATAAAGGAATTGTTTTGAATTCTCCTCATATTACATAGTTTTGGTAAATCTAAAGGTGATTCTTTGGAAATGTTACAATCAGATTGTACTCATTAGCAGTATATAGCAGTCTTGTGACTTCTATCAGTGTCAGCTGAGCGCTAGTTAAAGCTTGTAGGGGGAGTTTTCATACTGCACTGAACTGTCCTATCAGCATCCAGGACCCCTGATCCTCTGTCTGTCTGTCTGATTGGCCCTGTGCTGATCACATGCACTCTCCCAAGAAAAAAAAACCCTCTAGCAATACACACCAAACCGAGCATGTGCAACCTGACTCCAAAGGCTCTGTCTTACCCGGACATGTTCTGGAATCAGTGAAAGAGTAGGAGAATCTGTGCATTCAGGATCAAACTGCCTTTTTACACAATGTAGAGGATAACCCCTTAGGTTCCACAGTGAGTATAACAAGCATGCTTTACTGCTTATACAGACTGATTTTACTGTTGTGGGTTTAGTAACACTTTAATATTACTGTCAAGACCAAGATCTGAACCTGTAAATTCTGCGGTGTCTGACAGTATCTCAGCCACCTACAGTAAGGGGTAAAAAAAAGTATTTGATCCCCTGCTGATTTTGAATGTTTGCCCACTAACAAAGAAATGATCAGTCTATAATTTTAATAGTAGGTTTATTTTAACAGTGAGAGACAGAATAACAACAAAAATATCCAGAAAAATGCATTTCAAAAAAGTTAAAAATCAATTTGCATTTTAATGCAGTCAGTGGGCAAACTTACAAAATCAGCAGGGGATCAAATACTTTTTTTCCCTCACTGTAGAAATGCTGGACAGCTCCTTGGATAATTCCTTGAACAATCTTGCCTCCAACCTTGTTTCTGGTAAACCTTGAACTATTTGCTCCTCCCATTATTATTATTATTATTATTAATATACAGGATTTATATAGCACCAACAGTTTGTTCAGCGCTTTACAACATGGGGGCAGGGCAGACAGTACAGTTACAATACAAATCAATACAGGAGGGATCAGAGGGCCCTGCTCGTTAGAGCTTACAATCTAGATGAACTTCCTATTTCGGAGATGCCTTTGCACTTCCTGTTTGCCAGATTATTGTGCTCTCTCCAGCCAATATCTCGCTCTTGTCACTCCTGCTGCTGTCAGTATTTTTGCTATCACCCATTACAGACCTTTGGCTTGTTCCTTCACTAGGCTTCTGCTTGATCCCAACCTGCAACCACTTGTTACCGACCCTTGGCTTGTTTACTGACTACGCTTTTGCTTGATCCCTACCAGCTATATCTTCTCCTGGACCCGGTCCTGCTTGTATACTTACACTGCTGGTCAGTGGGAGCCGTTCTACTGCTATAGCTACTGGTCTCAGAGCCTGACCCCTGGCCATGACAATTACACTAATATAATAATATGTAAGGCTGTGATATCTCTATGCCTGTATGCCAAAAAAGAAGGCCGTAAGACTGGAAGGTCCACCTGCCAGTTGCCACCAATGGTGGTATTATTCAGAAGTACCTTACTTGACTTTTGAGGGACATATAGAGTGAACCTGTTCAGTTAGGCACATGCATAGGATTTTTTTATCATATTTTGCACTGGCTAGATGTAGATATGTTTGGATTCATATCTTTATATTAAAAGCATATTTTGAACGCTGTGGGTGTGTACAAGATAGAAAGTCTGGGCCCCTTCCTCAAGAAAAGAAAAACTGAAGCTTCATTCACACTAATCTTTGTGGTGCTGCATCTGGATCCATAAATCTCATGGATCTGGATGCAGCACAACTTATGGAGGAACCCTTAAAATAACTTTTAGGTCTCAAGGAAGCCCTATTAATAATTACTATATTTACAGCGCATAATACATTAGTGTGATGGTCAATGGGAAGAATACTTCTTACAATAGTGGTCAGTGGGAAGAATATCCCTCTACAGATAGCTAAAAAGATCATTGCCATAAGTGGTTGCTTATCTGAGAGGCAGAACTTGCTCACCGTGCAAGGAACCCCTAGCAACCTCTGGAGGACCCCTAGGATTCAATGGAACCCTGGTTGACAAAATCTGGCGTACGTGTACCCGGCGTTTCCTCCTCGTTCGCTAGATGGCAGCTACAGAGTATCCCCTGGTATCAACAACTCTACTACCATCCAATCACAGTTCAAACTCATTCATACCATGTCATTGGAATAAAGCAGGAACCAATAACAGAGGGTCCTGGTCACAGTCTGCCACCTCACTGTACAGCTGTGGCGAGGACAGAAAGATGTAACTGTCACTGCTGCACTGTCTCTTTGTAGAATACAGATGAGCAGCACAGATGGGTAGTGTGCTGAGTGATGCACTGGGGTTACCTAGGCAGTGGAGGGCTTCCTGAGATGAAAGCTTAATGTGTTCAGTGAGTACCCTCCCTTATTGGGCCCATGTGCACTGCATGCATTGCACACATTTAAGATACGCCAGTACATTGTATGATTGTGTGCACGTTAATACATTTTATTTTAAAGTGGCAGTAAACTTAAAAAAAAAAAGATTTCCCCCTGCAAGGTAAAGGCATAATGTGTTAGTATGCATCACATACTAGCACATTATGACCAGCTTATCTGAAATAAAGCCCTCCAGTGGCACGCTGTCACAGCTGCAGAGGCTTCCATCTCCACATGGTCTTCCTTCCGGGTTCGCCAGCTGTGGGCACTTTAATGGCCGAGGCACGATGATGTCATTCCCGAGATTGCGCGCAGATGTCACGGCCACTGTACAGAGCTCGGAAGGAACAGAATGGGTATGCTGTTCCTTCAGAGCGCATGCGCAGGTGAGGTCACTGGCTGCTGCTCACTAGAATATCTCCTAAACGGTGCACATTTACAAGATGTTCATTTAACCTACAGGTAAGCTTTATTACCTGACTCTTGAGGGACATATAAAGTGAACCTGTTCAATAAGGCACATGCAAAGGATTTTTTTTATCATATATTGCACCTGGCTAGATGTACAGTCAGGTCCATAAATATTGGGACATCGACACAATTCTAATCTTTTTGGCTCTATACACCACCACAATGGATTTGAAATGAAACGAACAAGATGTGCTTTAACTGCAGACTTTCAGCTTTAATTTGAGGGTATTTACATCCAAATCAGGTGAACGGTGTAGGAATTACAACAGTTTGTATATGTGCCTCCCACTTTTTAAGGGACCAAAAGTAATGGGACAGATTAACAATCATAAATCAAACTTTCACTTTTTAATACTTGGTTGCAAATCCTTTGCAGTCAATTACAGCCTGAAGTCTGGACGCATAGACATCACCAGACGCTGGGTTTCATCCCTGGTGATGCTCTGCCAGGCCTCTACTGCAACTGTCTTCAGTTCCTGCTTGTTCTTGGGGCATTTTCCCTTCAGTTTTGTCTTCAGCAAGTGAAATGCATGCTCAATCGGATTCAGGTCAGCTGATTGACTTGGCCATTGCATAACATTTCACTTCTTTCCCTTAAAAAAACTCTTTGGTTGCTTTCGCAGTATGCTTCGGGTCATTTTCCATCTGCACTGTGAAGCGCCGTCCAATGAGTTCTGTAGCATTTGGCTGAATAAGAGCAGATAATATTGCCCGAAACACTTCAGAATTCATCCTGCTGCTTTCGTCAGCAGTCACATCATCAATAAATACAAGAAAAACAGTTCCATTGGCAGCCATATATGCCCACGCCATGACACTACCACCACCATGCTTCACTGATGAGGTGGCATGCTTTGGATCATGAGCAGTTCCTTTCTTTCTCCATACCCTTCTCTTCCCATCACTCTGGTACAAGTTGATCTTGGTCTCATCTGTCCATAGGATGTTGTTCCGGAACTGTGAAGGCTTTTTTAGATGTTGTTTGGCAAACTCTAATCTGGCCTTTCTGTTTTTGAGGCTCACCAATGGTTTACATCTTGTGGTGAACCCTCTGTATTCACTCTGGTGAAGTCTACTCTTGATTGTTGACTTTGACACACATACACCTACCTCCTGGAGAGTGTTCTTGATCTGGCCAACTGTTGTGAAGGGTGTTTTCTTCACCAGGGAAAGAATTCTTTGGTCATCCACCACAGTTGTTTTCCGTGGTCTTCCGGGTCTTTTGGTGTTGCTGAGCTCACCGGTGTGTTCTTTCTTTTTAAGGATATTCCAAACATTTGATTTGGCCACACCTAATGTTTTTGCTATCTCTCTGATGGGTTTGTTTTGTTTTTTTCAGCCTAATGATGGCTTGCTTCACTGATAGTGACAGCTCTTTGGATCTCATATTGAGAGTTGACAGCAACAGATTCCAAATGCAAATAGCACACTTGAAATTAACTCTGGACCCTTTATCTGCTCCTTATAAATGGGATAATGAGGGAATAAAACACACCTGGCCATGGAACAGCTGAGCAGCCAATTGTCCCATTACTTTTGGTCCCTTAAAAAGTGTGAGGCACATATACAAACTGTTGTAATTCCTACACTGTTCACCTGATTTGGATGTAAATACCCTCAAATTAAAGCTGAAAGTCTGCAGTTAAAGCACATCTTGTTTGTTTCATTTCAAATCCATTGTAGTGGTGTAAAGAGCCAAAAGGATTAGAATTGTGTCGATGTCCCAATATTTATGGATCTGACTGTAGATGTGTTTGGATTTTCCTGTAGATAAAAATAAAAAATAGAGTTTACTACCACTTTAATAGTGATAATTTAGCTCACCTGAGAAGGATTGGGGTAAACCTGCCACAAACATGGCCAATTCAAACTGAGTATATGATGAACAAATTCTCAGTTACAGGTTAGTAGATTCAGAGATAAACGCTGCTGCTTTTTATAACTAAATTCTGACTTTCATGCCCTTTGAGCCTTCCTATTGCTCTTTAAAGTGGAGTTCCACCCTGTTAAAAGTCAGCAGCTCCCAAAAGGGTAGTTGCTGATTTTTAACAATCGGCCACTCACCTGTCCCTCGTTCCAGCGATGCGGTCGCCCAAGGACTCGCTCGTCTCCCCCTCCCCTCGGCGGCACCGGCATCACAAGTGTGGGCACCCGGCTTTGGCTTCAAAGCTGGGCGCTCACTGCACATGCGCGAGTCGCACTGCGGCTTGTGAATGGCTCAGCTTATCTTCTGGGAATTGTGACATGTGCCAGAAGATCTCCGAGAGGGAGAGGGGGAAGGTGAACTTCCTTCCGGCTCCTCGGTGCCAGGAGAGGAAGTGGACCATGGACCTCGTGAAAACAGGGTCCACGGTCCGTCCCCCCCAAAAAAAATGACATGCCAATTATGGCATGTCAGGGGGTCATCTACTCTTAAGGTTGAAGTTCCATGTTTGGGTGGAACTCAGCTTTAAATGGATGGGTTGTTTCCTTGACTGATAGGCAAACTTGTGAGGAACAGGAGGATAAGCTGGATTTATTAGGGTGTGTGTATGTGTATATATATATATATATATATATATATATATACAGTTGTGCTCAAAAGTTTATATACCCTGGCAGAATTTATGATTTCTTGGCCATTTTTCAGAGGATATGAATGATAACACAAAAACTTTTCTTTCACTCATGGTTAGTGTTTGACTGAAGCCATTTATTATCAATCAACTGTGTTTACTCTTTTTAAATTATGATGACAACAGAAACTACCCAAATGACCCTGATCAAAAGTTTACATACCCCAGTTCTTAATACCGTGCATTGCCCCCTTTAACATCAATGGCAGCTTGAAGTCTTTTGTGGTATTTGTGGATGAGGCCCTTTATCTTCTCAGATGGTAAATGATATTGAGGTCAGGAGACTAAGATGACCACTCCAGAACCTTCACTTTATTCTGCTGTAGCCAATGACAGGATGACTTGGCCTTGTGCTTTTGGATCA
>BLSH010060618.1:256338-279696 GCA_018402905.1 Glandirana rugosa
TTGTCACATTTAAACGACAGGGGAGTTTTATTGAGTTGTGTGTCGGTAATTACAGATTTGGCGACCGTTGTTTTCACTCATGTGGAGTTTCACTTTTACAGGTTTAACCAGGGTTTCACAGTTATAAAACACACCGGTTGTAATAAAAGGTCGTGACCCAACAGGGTTAAGGCAGTGCTGGAAAATAATGTTGGCCACACAAAATATTGACACTTTGGGACCAATTTGGACATTTTCACTTTGAGGTGTACTCACTTTTGTTGCCAGCGGTTTAGACATTAATGGCTGTGTGTTGAGTTATTTTGAGGGGACAGCAAATTTACACTGTTATACAAGCTGTACACTCACTACTTTACATTGTAGCAAAGTGTCAGCTCTTCAGTGTTGTCACATGAAAAGATAGAATAAAATATTTACAAAAATGGGAGGGGTGTATTTACTTTTGTGAGATACTGTACATGTGTGTGTGTGAGTATATACATATATATATATATATATAAAATCTACTGATCGTTTTGATGTGTGCTATTTACTGAAGGTGACCTCTGATAATGTATTCCTTTGTTATTTGCTTAGGTTTTAATTCTCCAGGTTTGTGACAGGGTTATTTTAGGTTTTTTAATTGTAGGTGTGTAGCTGTAATTAAGGGTGAGGTATAAGTATAGTACCAGTTTTTCAAACCTTTACTGCGTTGGCTGCTAAGTACTATCAATTTAATTCTATTTCTGTATCCTAGGTGTAGAAAAGCATAGCATGAAAGGATTAATTTTAAAATCTGCTCATTTTCCCAGGGTGTGTGTCTGGCACGTGAAGTTACTGTATGACTGTCATTTGCGGTGCAGTTTGTGAACCCTAACACTGAACCTCTCTTATTTGACTCCTTTTGGTCTGATAAATATATTACTGACACTCGTCTGAGAGTGGACACTATTTAACTATGCCTTCAAAAATCACCCCAGTGATCCACCATGGTTGCAGAAAAGAAATTTGCTTGATTCCCCATCAACACAGTGTTGATGCGGGAATCCCTCCTGCAGAGCCGGTGGGGGAAGACAGTAAATATTGCTAGCAGCTATAACAGCCACTAGCGATATTTGCAGGTAAAAACCTGGCATACTGGTTTTACCCAAGTTGATCGCTCAATCAACTTGGTACAGTCAGCCTGCCATAGCCTGCAGGAACCGGTCGAGATTCAAACAATGTATGGCCTACCTAAAGCTGGTCATACACTTAATACATTTTTTTCAAAATTTTATGGACTAGTTAACCACTTCAGCCCCAGAAGGATTTCCCACTTTAGGACCAGAGCACTTTTTGCGATTCGGCACTGCGTCGCTTTAACTGACAATTGCGCGGTCGTGCGACGTTGTACCCAAACGAAATTTGCGTCCTTTTTTTCTCACAAATAGAGCTTTCTTTTGGTGGTATTTGATCACCGCTGCGTCATTTCTGATCGCCGCTATAAACAAAAGAACAGCGACAATTTTGCAAAAAAACCCAAATTTCTTACTTTTTGCTAAAATACAAATCCAAAAAAAAAAAAAAAAAAAACATTTTTTTCTATCGGTTTTGTTAGATTTATATTCTTCCTCATATTTTTGGTAAAAAAAATTGCAATCGGCGTTTATTGATTGGTTTGCGCAAAAGTTGCGGCGTTTACGGATGATGAGAATTAATTTCTGGGGTTTTTATTTTTTTTTATTTTTTACTAGTAATGACGGCAATCTGCGATTTTTAGCGGTACTGCGATATTTCAGCGGACATGTCGGACCATTTTGACACTTTTTTGGGACCATTGGCATTTATACAGCGATCAGTGCTATAAAAATGCACTGATTACTGTGTAAATGCCATTGGCAGTGAAGGGGTTAACCTGCAGGGGGCGTTCTAAGGGTTAACTGTGTTCCCTGGGCGTGTTCTAAATGTGTGGGGACTGCCCTGGCTGGGGAAAGGGGATGATCACAGCTTCCATTTACAGGAAGGCTGTGATCATCGCCCTTCCCCCTTCAACAGAACGGAGGTCCGTGTTTACATACACGGACCTCCGTTCTTTCAGTGCGGGGGAGCCATCCCGGGTAGCCGGCGGCGATCGAGTCCACCCTACCCGCTCCCTGGCTCCCCCCGAACACAGTGAGCGTGCGTGCGCGCCTCCGGCGGCGCGCGTGCGCTCACAATGCTAGTTATCGCGCCCGCCGTCCTGTGACGGCGGTTCGCGATAACGAACCACCTTGTCGCCGTCACGCTGCGACGGGCGGTCGGCAAGTGCTTAATGGGGTTAAAACAACATTCGTTTACGGCCATATTGACAAGAAAATTCGTAGGAGCAGGATGAACAATTTTTCCAGAACAGAAGAATTTCTAACAGCGTATGTTGTATTGATTTAGGAAATTACCTTGATTTCAAATTGAATGTTAAAAGAAAACTAAATTTTATTTTTGAATGACATTCGTCAAGTCCAGGGGCTTAACGATAGGGGTTGCAGGGGTTGCAATTGCAAACGGGCCCCGTGGTCCAGGGGGCCCATGTGCCTCCCTTGTACACCTGAATAGGAGGGATGGCGGGGATGGCTTTTAGATGAACCAATCATTTCCATTTACCTCTATCCAGTTTACTTGTCTTCTGCTTTTCCTAGGGTCCCTGTCTGCTTCCCTGGTTTCCCCCACAGAGCTGCTGTCTTCCCCCCTCCTCTCTCCTGCCAGCTGCTGTAGAAGATGTGTCATGATGGAGAGATGGAAACGGGTCAGTAAATTTGTCATTTACCGGCTCCTTCTTTTTCTGAATGGACAGAGTCAGTGATTGGTACCAATTGGTTCATTCATAATTGAAGCATAGTAAACTGTTTTTTATATACTTCCGTTTCTGAATGAATGGGAGGCTTGGTGCACAGCGTTTCCTGTCCATTAATTCTGTGCAGCTGAGGTTACACAGATTGAATTTGAGAGCTGAGATTTGTTTAGACCCTTGATATCTCATTAAAGCCCCCAACAGAGCCCCTAAAAAAAATTGGAAAAATATAATTGTAAAAGAAATAAAATGAAATGGTAAAAATATAATAAAATTAAAATAAAAATTAAAAAATACTGACACCAGTGAGGGAACTATCAGGATTGCAAAGGTTGCAATTGTGACCGGGCCCTGGCATTTTACCTCCATGGGAAGGCCTGAAGATGGCAGAAAGGGGGCCTGCTGCAGGACCGTAATAAAGGGACACGCGACTGGAGTAAAGGGCCCCAGGATCAACAGGAAGAGGGAAGGGTCCTGACCAGGGGTCAGGGGGCCCTTTATAATTTCTTGCACTGGGGCCCTGAAGGTTCTAGTTACGCCTCTGGTCAAGTCATTAAATGTATTGAGAATTTTCAGACGAATGTTTGTAAAAAAAAATTGTGCAAACATTTTTCAAACATTTACTGGTGGTATGGCCAGTTTTAGTTCGATCAGCATATGGCAACTGTTCATAAGGTGTGCTGAGTTTTGGGTGTTTTTACCTGCAGTTGCCCATTCAAGTGAATTGAATGAAGACTTTCAAAAACACTTTCCAGTGTAATGGCATAGACATGGACAAATGTTGAGTTTTTTGTTATGAATAAGGGTGATGAGCTGTAGATATATATATTGCATGTGGACTGGTGTGAGTTGTGGACAATATCACTGACTGAGACTAATAAATATGTAATCATGCTTCTTTTAAAATAATTTAACTGTGATACTAATAAAAAGTGTATTGGTTTTATAATATTGTTGTTGTGATTTGGTACCTTAAAAGTCCATCTATGCCCAGTGGTTCATCTATTCTAGAATGATGTTGATGTGGTGCCCTTTATGTGTTAGTCCTTAAAGTAGAACTGTAGGCAAAACTTTTTTTCATTTTTTATAGGCCAGGGGTCTCCAAACTTTCTAAGCAAATGGCCAGTTTACTGTCTTTCAGACTTCAGGAGGGCCGGATTGTGGCCAGTGCGAATAGAAAATGCCTCAGACTTGATGGTCAGCTGTGATAAAATAATTACATGCCTGTGGGCAGTAGGCAGTATTGATATAAGTGGGAAGAATATCTCCATTGTAGGTGTCAGTGGGAGGAATAGTGCCCCATCATTGGTATCAGTTGGAGGAATGGTGCCCCATCATTGGTATCAGTGGGAGTAATAGCGCCCCATCATTGGTATCAGTGGGAGGAATCGTGCCCCATCATTGGTATAAGTGGGAGGAATGGTGCCCCATCACTGGTATCAGTCGGAGGAATGGTGCCCCATCATTGGTATCAGTGGGAGGAATGGTGCCCCATCACTGGTATCAGTGGGAGGAATGGTGCCCCAACATTAGTATCAGTGGAAGGAATGGTGACCTATCATTGGTATCAGTGGAATGAATAGTGCCCCATCATTGGTATCAGTGGGAGGAATGGTGCCCCATCACTGGTATCAGTGGGAGGAATGGTGCCCCAACATTAGTATCAGTGGAAGGAATGGTGACCCATCATTGGTATCAGTGGAATGAATAGTGCCCCATCAATGGTATCAGTGGGAGGAATGGTGCCAAATCATTGGTATCAGTGGGAAGAATAGTGCCCCATGATTGGTATCTGTGGGAGGAATGGTGCCCCATCCTTGGTATGTGTCCCATTGTGGAGATTTTCCTTCACTTCCTGTCTCATAGCCAAAACAGGAAATGAGAGTAAATCCCTGCAAATTAAGGGAATCCCTTGGGGACCCCCAGGCCACCAGAACTAGTGTCCCCATGTGAAGATGTCCTCTCTATTACTTTTCTGAGGACAACCCAAACTTGGGGATTTTCTTTTACTTTCACTTTCAATGATAATGGTAAACAGGAAAAATACAGAGGGTGAATCTCCCTAATGGGGCACAGATAGCAATAATAACCTGACAGGTGTTCTACTCCATCTCCACTCTAAAGCTAAAAAAAATGCCTTTAGTTGTACTTTAATATGTTTTTAAATAATCCTTTACTGACTTATTATGCCTTGTTCTGCACTGTGTCTCTGTGCGGATGTGGCCATCTTGGTAGAGGCAAGACTTTGCTTCCTCATGTTAAAGCCTCCAGCATGGAGCACTGTGAGTGGCACAGTAGTGACCTCATGAAATCTCACCCAAAATCAAGCTGGACTAGCAGTCAGAGGCAGCAGTGCCTTAGATCTCACACTGAAGATGTACAACTATGAGGCTGTAGGCAAAGGAGTGCCTAGGCACACTCACATACCAGGAAAATTACTGCTATTTTTCAGTAGGAATGTGAGACAAAGGCTTATTTTTTTAGGACATTGCTTAGGCACAATTAACATCTCTAAACTGTCACTGTGCCCCTTTCATACGAGCAGACTGATTGGACCCTCCATTGTCCTCTATGGAGACGCAGGTATAAAAGACATGTGTCCGCTTACACCCGCCGACATCCAATCTAATCCGCTAAAAAAAGACGGATGGGTATCCGTTTCCCTTCCGCCTAGCGCAGGGATCTCCCAAAACTACGGCCCTACAGCTATTGCGGAACTACACGTCCCATGAGACATTGTAAACCTCTGACAATTACAGACATGACTAGGCATGATGGCAATTTTAGTTCCTGAACAACTGGAGGGCCATAGTTTGTAAACCCCTGGTCTAGTGGATCGGATGTCAGTCGGGTGTAAATGTCCCATATAGGAGAGCAGGCTGTGTCTGTGTCCATCCTGCATAAGCGGAGTGGACACAGATCAGCCATCTGCCTCCTCAGTGGGGATCAGTGGACAGATTCCTTGCTGAGCAAACGGACCCTTAGCAGAGCCAGCCCCGTGTGGAAGGAGCCCAAGATAGCAAATCTTCACTTTTATGGGCTTCCATTTTAATCTTCAGTAAAATACATGAAGGTTAAGGAAAGATATCTTAGAAATGGTAAATAACATGGCACAGAAGTTGCTGATAACCTAAGCCCCCGTTCACACTGAATGCAGCTTTGAAATCAAGCTACTTCACTTCGATTTCAAAGCCGCAGGACAATGCGACTTCATCTGTGGCTTGCCAATATCTGTGCAATTTCATGAACGGATATCAATGCATGTTGCACATGAAATCACCAAATATTGTGCAGGAACTATTTTTCAAATCACGCTACTTCCTATTAGGATTCTGCCATAGAAATACATTAGATGCGACTTCAGGTGTGATTTGTAACTTGCATGTCGCACTTGAAGTCGCATCGGTATGAACGAGGGCTTAATCACCTATGACTCTCATTATTTGTGTTCTGGACAAAAAAACAAATAGCTCAGCTATGCTGTCATCTTTAAATGTTCCCACCCATGGTGTATTTGGGATTTTATGACAATTTTTGAAGACATTGCCCAATTCAAGAAAGCTTATTTTAAACATCACTTTAGGGTTTAACTTACCAATGTGTCTGGGAAGGGTCCGGCTGATGATAGGGAAAGGGGGTGACATGGACTGCAGGGATATGTTGTCGTCATCCTGGGAGCAGCCAGCCTGTATGGCGCGGAGGTAGCTGTGACTGCGCGAGCGGAAGAAATTGGGAAGATGAAGGTCAAAAGGCTCAGTTTGGGATGATTCAGGATCTCCAAATACAGCCTGAACCAGAGGGTAACGCTCTCTCTTGTCTTCCATCGGCAGTGGATATCGCACACTCTGCTCCTCAGTGACCTGAGACAGGGGGTACTCTTCTGCTTCCTCCTCAGGTAACTGGCACAAAGGGTACCGTTCCCTTGGCTCCTCGGGTACCTGGCACAATGGATATCGTTCTCTTTCTTCCTCTACAACTGGGCAAAGTTGAAATCTCTCACAAGGCTCCTCTGGAACTTGTGATAATGTGTATCTTTCCATTGGTTCTTCAGGAACTTGACACAAAGGATACCGATCTCTTTGCTCTTCTGTCACCTGACATAACTGGTACCTCTCCCTCTGGTCATCTGATTCGTCTGTTTGGTACTGTAGGATGCAGCGTGGTTCATTATCCTGATTGGACAGAGGTAAAAAATTTTTTAGTACTTAAGTGTTTCCAAGTTTCAAAATAAATAAAATTTAAATAGCATTTAGACCAATGTTCTACCATCTGTATGCTTAGAGAATTCCATTGTTTGATTTATAATTTGACTTATCGTAACTGAACTGTACAGAGCTAAAGAATGACCCGAGTTTGAAGACCTTTCCTGCAGTTCCTAACACAAAAGATGTTTACATTTTAAAATATAAAAAATATTAGATGCCTGGTCCTCTTTGTCCTGTAGTGACAGGAGTCACAGAGTGCAATGGGGGCAGGAATTTGACACACCCGGAAGTGTTGGCTGCTGAATATTCTTTAAGCAGCTGACAATAATCTGAACATAACCTTTCCTACAGTTCCTAACAAAAAAAGTGTTTATATTTCAAAATACAAAATTATCAGATGCCTGGTCCCCTTTGTCCTGTAGTGACAGTTCGGGAGTAGTTGGGGAGGAATTTGGCACACCTGGAAGTGTCAACTGCTGAAGATTCTTCAAGCAGCTGTAATATAGTGGGGTTTGTTGGCACAGATGGCAAAAGAAATAAACTATTTTTATTGCAGGGGATCACTTTGTTTTAAATGATTTTTTGGCAATAGAGTCACTTAAAAAATATATACTGTGTATATATAATCTAAAATCCAGGTAGGCACTCACATTATATAATTGGTGAGATTGTGCAATTAGTTTGTGATGTGGGTCACCAGCTTAACTCCTACTATGAAATGGGTTGACACAATGGCAAAGTAAAGAGAGCAACCACCAAAATCTGTAATTTATCTGTGCAGAATCTGCATGGTACTGTCCTTGCAGCGGACATACAGCAGCAATGGAAATTGGCAACATGAACATTTAGGCCCTTTTAGGTGCACAGCTCAGATCCCAGTTCCAAACCCTGTGATCTCTGTTCCTACAGTCCTTTTTTTAAATTCAAAGGGTATGAAGAAATAATTTTCCTTTCCTGCAATCAGATTGTCTTATCGCACTGGGAGAATGAAGAAGAGATTCTACTTTGTCAAATAAACCGACTTCAAATGACTAGTTCATCTGCTGTCTCCATTTATGGATAGAAATTAGGGCATTTATAAAATTATAAAAAATGTATTTCGGGTCAATGTAGCCAATGCCATGAGTCTTTACAACCGCAGTACCGATGCTCTTGGAGATTATATTTGTTTCGGTTGAGTAAGACTTTGCTCCTCAAACTGGCTGTTTGAGAATTTTTCTATTGTAGCGCCCTCTTTGGGCAGCAAGAGTTGGAGTCTCTACTTGCCACAGGACCTCTTTACAACCTGCTGCTGATATGATATGTACCCTGTATAAATATAAAATATGCATGCCGCCATTTTTTCTCAGTGGCCATGAAGGAACAGATGTAATTAAGTATGTGCAAGGCCAGAAGCAAGTGGAAAGGGATTATTACTAGCCCTCAGGTTAAACAGAATTTAGCAATACACCATATCTTAAAGTGCATCTGTACCCTGACGTACTATAAACTTTAAATGATGTACAAATTTTAAACAAGCTGTAAAAGAGCTTTAAAACAAACCATGACTGACCTCTCTAGCTGCACCAGCTGTATATTTACATTAAAGGGCTGCAAGATTCATTAATAGTAAGAGAGCTCTTAACGTGTTAAAATTAGAAGGTTCATTTCTCCACAATAAAACATCCTAAAAAGAAAAGTCTCTCTGCGCTCTAAAATTCAGGCACATCAAACCTTAGATATAGGAATAAAGATGGCAATAAAAGAGTTCAGTACTTGAATATGATGGAGAAGCTCCAAGGCCAGTACTTCTAGGGGGTCCCAGTGCCAGTGGGATGGATTAGGATGGAGATCTGCAGCCTAATGAGAGTCAGTGCAGGATGTGTCACAAAGATGGATCCGGGTGGGGATGGATGGATGGATCAAGGCTCAGATTGTGGTGCAGCAGGGCTCATCAGGTCTGGGAAGATCCTCAATGACATGTGGAAGATATAAAGGTGGCCACAGCCCAAACATCAATACGAGCATGTAGTGCAGTAAAAACACAAAAGCACACTTACATGTGAGTTTACAAAGTCCTGCTTGGGTTGAGGAGAGGTAGAGGAATTGTGAGCAGTGCAGCCGGCAAAAACAGCTCTTATGTACAGAATTCCGGAACTGCCAGAGAGGGTTGGAAATGACAGTGGCATCTGCGGGCTACCTAGACCAAAGCAGCAACCATCAAGGGTATAGGGGGCATGTACAATATGGTTCCACCTCCTTTTCAAGTATGCCCAATCATGGTGCAAGTTTATCTTTTATACCGGTGTCTGGAAGCCACATATACAGGCGGGAGACGGAATTAAGTTTGACAGATTTAAAAGAGCCAATCAGCCAGCGATCAGTGCATGTCAGTTAAAAACAGAGGGAATACCTGATGATTTGGTCACGCACTTACAGACACAATTCCCCTATCGCTGGGCACCCCACTCTATAGACCAACTGGGGATTAAACTTACACCCTCTTACTCTACCTTGTTCTTGGCCAACTACTACCCCTGCTGCGTTCCTTGACTTCCCTTCTCCACTCCTGGCAATTCCCTTCTCTCTCCTGGATAGGCTGGATCTATGCCGTCAAAATGATGATCATGCCCAAAGTCCTCTATTTCTTTCGGACCTTGCCCATACATGTTTCCTCCTTCTTTCTATGTCTATTACAGAACAGAATCCTTCAGTTTATCTGGGCTCGTAAGCGGCCCAGAGTCCCCAGATCAACGCTTTACACCCATAGATTGTAAGGCGGCCTGGGAGCACCCAATATGGCCAGGTATTATTTGGCAGCTCAAATCTCACAACTATCCATGTTACATGCCACCTCTGACATCCCATTGTGGATTCTTTTTGGAAGTACCTAATTGTGCCCCAATTTCTTTACAAGCGTTGCTCTGGCTTCCCCATAAACTACGTCCTTTAACGCTAAGCCCCTTAATGTCTCATAGCCTGAAGCTGTGGGATTCTGTTCGATATTCGAAACCTAATACCCCCTTTCTTACCTCTTTTACCGATCACTAATAACCCCCCTTTTCTGGTGCAGCCTCGTTCCTTCTCCTGGTGGGTCTCTCATGGCTTTACGGGGGTGTGCCACTTCCTAACCACGCGCTCATTTCCATCACGGGAGTCCCTTCGGGAGACGCACAAGATCCCCAGGCAGGAGCACTTCCATTATTTGCAATTACGCAATTGGATTATGTCTCTTCATCGCATTTCTACCTTTCCTTTTCTTTTGAGCAGATTTGTCTACACTCCCCGGGATACCCTGGTCTCATCTCGTTGCTTTACACCTCTCTTAATGGTAGGTCGTCTTTATTAACCCTTTATATGTGACACAATGGGAGCGGGATCTTGGATCAAGTATTGAGGGGAAGGACTGAAGTAAGGCCTGGACAACAATAGCAAAGTGTTCATTCAACACTACAACCCTTGAGGCCGCTTATAAAGTGCTCCTGCAGTGGTATTGGGTCCCAGCTAGGCTTGCCCATGCTTATCCGGGAAGCAGCGATGGATGTTTTCGGAATTGGGGTCAACGCGGGGATGTCTTACATATATGGTGGTCTTCCCCACGTTTGATCAGCTTCTGGTCCAGAGTCTTTTGAAAATTTGGGAACCGTGGATAAGTTATTTTTTCCCGTCCCTGACTCCAACTAGCTATGGTCGACTTTAAAGCTTGCTTGTATGGGTCCCGCGTCCGTGGTGCTTGCCCTCTCCTGGGGCTGCTCTGTTCTTCTCTTTTCCTTCTCTTTTCCCGTTTCCTCTTTCTCTCCTTTCACTCCTGTTATGAAGCCTATCATTTACAGATTTCTGTACTCAAAGGAATAAAGTATTATAGCCTGTGATATCTGCCTATTTCCTAACTTCGTCCTCTATGGTCCTAGTAACAGGTGTTTGTTTGTTTTTTTGTCATGATACTCATTACACGTTCATATGCTGTCTTTTCACATGCCTGTCTGATGTTACCCCTGCATGGGCAAACCATGGCTTGTTATAATTTTTGAAATTCCAATAAAAAATATTGAAACAGATAAAACAGAGGGAATACGAAACATGGGCAATTCGTACACGATCAACAAATCATATACTTTCTCTACGATGGCTGCACCATTAGTACAGCTTGCCCTAGATTTGGCAAGCACAAAAGATTTATCGAAAGTGGTGATGTAGAGCATAGTGTGCCCAGACAATTTACCCTTAAACATAACAAATCCCCTAAAGACCTTAGGATATGGGCCATAGAGTCCATCCTTCCTTCTTCCTTTTTCAGAGAAAAATGTCAACAACTATGTAAACGTGAGACGTTTTGAATTTTAACATGAAACACCCTTGCTCAAAAAGGTTTAAATGAAGATTTGGAGGTTCATACGATTATATGGTTTGACAGTCTCCTTATGAATCTCATTATAGAGGGCCACTTTTTCATATTACCCAATGGATGGATATCTTACCTCTAAGCTATAAATTTAATACCATCCACTTTTACTCAAATGGTGTCTATATATATATTTTTTTTTTATTTTTTTTTATTAATGGTTGTTGACTTCTCTCTCTTTTCTACATACAGTGCCTTGAAAAAGTATTCATTCCCCTTGAAATTTCCCACATTTTATCATGTTACAACCAAAAAAGTAAATGTATTTTATTGGGATTTCATGTGATAGACTAACACAAAGTGGCACATAATTGTGAAGTGGAAGAAAATGATAAATGGTTTTCACATTTTTTTACAAATAAATATCTACATTTGTATTCAGCCCCTTTAACTCTAATACCCCTAACTAAAATCTAATGGAACCAATTGCCTTCAGAAGTCACCTAATTAGTAAATAGAGTCCACCTATGTGTCATTTAATCTCAGCATAAATACAACTGTTCTGTGAAGCACTCAGGGGTTTATTAGAGAACCTTAGTGAACAATCAGCTTAGTGAAGGCCAAGGAACATGCCAGACAGGTCAAGGATAACATTGTGGAGAAGTTTAAAGCAGGGTTAGGTTATAAAAAAAAATATCCCAAGCTTTGAACATCTCAGGGAGCACTGTTCAATCCATCATCCGAAAATGGAAAGAGTATGACACAACTTCAAACCTACCAAGACATGGCCGTCCACCTAAACTGACAGGCCGGGCAAGGAGAGCATTAATCAGAGAAGCAGCCAAGAGGCCCATGGTAACTCTGGAGGAGCTGCAGAGATCCACGGGACAGGTGGGAGAATCTGTCCACAGGACAACGATTAGTCGTGCACTCCACAAATCTGGCCTTTATGGAAGAGTGGCAAGAAGAAAGGCATGGCTGGAAGAAAGCCATAAGGAGTCCCATTTGCAGTTTTTGAGAAGCCATGTGGGGGACACAGCAATGTGGAAGAAGGTGCTCTAGTCAGATGAGACAAAAATGTAACTTTTTGGCCTAAAAGAAAAACGCTATGTGTGGCGGAAAACTAACACTGCCCATCACCCTGAACACACCATCCCCATGTGAAACATGGTGGTGGCAGCATTATGTTGTGGGGATGCTTTTCTTCAGTAGCGACAGGGAAGCTGGTCAGAGTTGATGAGAAGATGGATGAAGCCAAATACAGGGCAATCTTAGAAGAAAACCTGTTAGAGTCTGCAAAAGACTTGAGACTAGGGCAAAGGTTCACCTTCCAGAAGGACAACAACCCTAAATATACAGCCAGAGCTACAATGGAATGGTTTAGATCAAAGCATATTCATGTGTTCGAATGGCCCAGTCAAAGTCCAGACCTAAATCCAATTGTGAATCTGTGGCAAGACTTGAAAATTGCTGTTCAGAGACACTCTCCATCCATCCAATCTGACAGAGCTTAAAGTGGTTGTAAACCCTTAAGTTTTTCCACCTTAATGCATTCTATGCATTAAGGTGAAAAACCTTTTCAACTGAAGCAGCCCCCCCGACGAGCCCCCCTTTACTTACCTGAGCCCAAAATGGACCCCAGCTGCTCCGGTTATCATTGGCTGGATTGATAGATGGGGAGCCATTGGCTCCCGCTGCTGTCAATCAAGTCCAGTGAGCCAGGAGACGGGGTGGGGCTGAGTCCCGCTGTTTGTGTGAATACAAGCAACAGCAGGACTTGGGAAGCGCCTGCACGGATGACTCCAGGGAAGTGTGGTGGTCACTCGAGAAGAGGCGGAGCCCGGAGCACCGCTGGAGGACCCCAGAAGATGGGGTTAGGGGCCACTCTGTGCAAAACAGCTGCACAGAGGAGGTGAGTATGCCATGTTTGTTTTTGTGTTTGTTTTTTAAAAGAAAATGAGCATTTAGTATCACTTTAAGCTATTTTGCAAAGAATGGGCAAAAATCTCACTCTCTAGATGTGCAAAGCTGGTAGAGACATCCCCCAAACAGACCTGCAGCTGCAATTGCAGAGAAAGGCGGTTCTACAAAGTATTGACTCAGGGGGGCTGAATACAAATGCACGCCACACTTTTCACAGATTTATTTGTAAAAAAAAGTATCATTTTCCATCCACTTCACAATTATGTGCCACTTTGTGTTGGTCTATCACATAAAACCCCAATAAAATACATTTACGTTTTTGGTTGTAACATGACAAAATGTGGGAAATTTCAAGGGGTATGAATACTTTTGCCAAGGCACTGTATATTGTGTATATGATATATATATATAAATATATATATATATATATATATATATATATATATGCATTAATATATTTATATACATTTTGTTAAAGTGGTTCTAAAGTTGGAAGTTTTTTTTTTAACTTAATGCATTCTATGCATTAAGATAAAAAACCTGTGTGCAGCAGTCCCCCCTAATACTTACCTGAGCCCCATCTCGATCCAGCGATGTTGCACGAGAGTCTCGGTCGCCTGGGACTCTCCCTCCTCATTGCCTGAGAAAGCAGCAGGCCGCCATTGGCTCTTGCTGCTGTCAATCAAAGCCAGTGAGCCAATAAGAAGAGAAAGAGGGCAGGGCTGAGCCGCGGCTCCGCATCTGAATGGACATACAGAGCAGCGGTTCGACTCAGGTGCTCCCATAGCAAGCTGCTGTCTGTGTAGGCACTTGGCAGGAGGGAGAAGCCAGGAGCGCCAACGAGGGACCTTAGAAGAGGAGAATCTGGGCTGCTCTGGGGGTAAGTACAGTATCTCACAAAAGTAAGTACACCCCTCACATTTTTGTAAATATTTTTATTTCTATCTTTTCATGTGACAATACTGAAAAAATGACACTTTGCTACAAAGTAAAGTAGTGAGTGTACAGCTTGTATAACAGTGTAAATTGTCCCCTTAAAAATAACTCAACACACAGCCATTAATGTCTACACCGCTGGCAACAAATGTGAGTACACCCTTAAGTGAAAATGTCCAAATTGGGCCCAAAGTGTCAATAATTTGTGTGGCCACCAATATTTTACAGCATTGCTTGACCCTCTTGGGCATGGAGTTTACCAGATCTTCACAGGTTTCCACCGGAATCTTCTTCCAGCTGGTGGATGTTAGAAACCTTGCGCTCCTCCACCTTCCGTTTGCGGATGCCCCACAGATGCTCAATAGGGTTTAGGTCTGGAGACATGATTGGCCAGTCCATCACTTTTACCCTCAGCTTCTTTAGGAAGGCAGTGGTCGTCTTGAAGGTGTGTTTGGGGTCGTTATCATGTTGGAATACTGCCCTGTGGCGCAGTGTCCAAAGGGAGGGGATCATGCTCCGCTTCAGTATGTCACAGCACATTTTGGCATTCATGGTTCCCACAATGAACTGTAGCTCCCTAGTGCCGGCAGCACTCATGCAGCCCCAGACCATAACACTCCCACCACCATGCTTGACTGTAGGCAAGACACACTTGTCTTTGTACTCCTCACCTGGGTGCCACCACACACACTTGACACCATCTGAACCAAATAAGTTTATCTTAGTCTCATCAGACCACAGGACATCATTCCAGTGATCCATCTCCTTATTCTGCTTGTCTTCAGCAAACTGCAGGCTTTCTTGTGCATTATCTTTAGAAGAGGCTTCCTTCTGGGACGACAGCCACCCAGACCAATTTGATGCAGTGTGCGGCGTATGGTCTGAGCACTGACAGGCTGACCCCTCACCTCTTCAACCTCTGCAGCAATGCTGGAAGCACCCATATGTATATTTCCCAAAGACAACCTCTGGATATGACGCTGAGCATGTGCACTCAACTTCTTTGGTCAACCACGGCGAGGCCTGTTCTGAGAAGAACCTGTGTATGGCCTTGGCCACCGTGCTGCAGCTCAGTTTCAGGGTCTTGCCAATCTTCTTATAGCCTAGACCATCTTTATGTAGAGCAACAATTCTTTTTTTCAGATCCTCAGAGAGTTCTTTGCCATGAGGTGCCATGTTGAACTTCCAGTGACCAGTATGGGAGAGTGAGAGCAATAACACCAAATTTAACACACCTGCTCCCCATTCACACCTGAGACCTTGTAACACTAACGAGTCACTTGACATCGGAGAGGGAAAATGGCTAACTGGGCCCAATTTGGACATTTTCACTTAGGGGTGTACTCACTTTTGTTGCCAGCAGTTTAGACATTAATGGCTGAGTGTTGAGTTATTTTGAGGGGACAGCAAATTTACACTGTTATACAAGCTGTACCCTCACTACTTTACATTGTAGCAAAGTGTCATTTCTTCAGTGTTGTCAAATAAAAAGATATATTGATACTTTGTTTTGGAAATATTATTGTACTCCTTGCACCTCCTATCATTGAGTTTACAACATTAGAATCCTCTTGTTACTTTTGTGATTTCTGTGACTTTTGTTCTTGCCTTTATTTATTTTTTCCTCTATGATGGACTGTATATGATTTGTTAATTGTTGCACAAAATGCCCACGTTTTGTATCCCCTCTGTTTTTAATTGACATGCACTGATCCTGCCCCTGCCAGTTGATTGGCTCTTTTAACACTTTCGATGCCAGAGCCGTTTTTGCGGGATTTCTTTTCCATTACATATCCCCTATGTGATGTTTTTTAGGTGACAGGTTTTCGTTAATGAGACATGCAGGGTATAAAAGACCCTGCATGTCTCCCCTGTGCTCCACTGAATAGTTTGCAATGCAGATCACTTTTCAAAACATCTTTTCCCAGCTAAACTAGCCGAGGACACAGAGAGCTTGACCCGGAAGTGATGTCGCTTTCTGGGTCACAACAAGAAGGGGAGGAGAGTAGACGCGTGGGTTCTCCTTCCCCTCCAGCCGCGGGCAGCCACCATCTCGCTTCCGGGCCGGCAGATGGGCAAGCGGAGCATGGAAAGCATGGTGGGGTGCACGGGGGGGGCGCCGATACTTACAACGCATGGACCTGGCAGCGAAAGGGTTTAGTCTGTCAAACTGAATTCCATCTCCCGCCTGTATTACCGGCTTCCACCTGCTGGTATAAATGATAACCCTGCACCATGATTGGGCATACTTGACAAAGGAGGCAAGGCCTCTGAAACGTGTTGTATACCCCCCCCCCCCCACTATACCCTCGATGCTTGCTGCTTTGGTCTAGCCTGCAAACACCGCTGTCATTTTCAACCATCTTTGGCGGTTTCTGAAATTCTATGCATGACAGCTGTTTTTGCCAGCAAGCTGGCTGCGCTGCTTACAACTCCTCTACCTCTCCCCAGCCCAAGCAGTATTTTGTAAACTCATTTTTGTGTTTTTAATAAATGAGTACATGCTCGTATTGATGTTTGCGCTGTGGCTACCTTTATAGTTTCTCCACAATGCCTATAGCTACAGAGGTGAATGAGTGCTTACTTTATGGTGCCTACTGGAGAGACATCCCATTGCAGTCTCTCCAGTGGGGACACAGACCAAAAATAAAAATAAAACCCTTACAGATTTGCCCTCTCTATTTGTCCTGAGTATATAGAATAAATAGGACATCAAAATGTTAGAGCTGTCACTAGAACAGGAGATGACAAATATTCCAATGTGGACACCTGTTTTTTGACAGTTATTTTAGAGGGATTTCCTTTTACTTCCTGTTGTGTCTCCAGGAGAGGGAAGGGAATTATCACCAATAGGACACCAATATGTTTTAACCTTCCAATACTCTATCCAAAACTGAAAGAAATATAGTTTGAGCTTTAGATACACTTTAGTACAACAAGAACAGTAAGAAATATATATATATATACTATGATTCAAATTCATTAATATCTCACTTCTCTCACCTGGCAAATGCTGCTCTCTTCTGTTACACTCTCCGTTAACTGATTGTAATCTTCTTCCCAACTGGAGAACTTTGGGGGAGACAGGATATCCATGGAGTCCACACGGTCCAGACTCCTGGGGAAACATCCCAACATCGTGTTAAGATAGAAAAAGACGCCAGTATACAGTATATAAATATAGCAATATTATACCTGTATAAGGTAATAGGAAAAGTCAGACTTGCAAATCTGTAATATGGACATTCCTAGGGTACCATAGACTAAAATTGTATAACCTGTGGTTCAAGGTCCAAAGCTGAGTTTCACATATGTTGGGCACTTGTACTGCAGATCCTTTATAGCTATAGCATTTTCTCACTGATTAATTCTATAAAGTATATCTTATTGATTGTCCATTGTTTTTCCCTAAAGACTAACAAAAACATATAGTCCTTCATGAAGTCAAATCCAAGTTCATCAGGATCTGAAAGAGGCTCTTAGGAATAGACTTGGGAACCTTTTCTCTGCTTTTTAGCACTCGGCTGTTATGGTACCAAATTTTCAGGATTCCCAGTACCTTCAGGATTTCCAGAATGGCCAGCGTATTTGTTCAGGATGTGTCAGCACACGTTGCTTTGTGTCAACGCTCATGACTAGGCTAGTCGTGTTTCCTGACCTGAAGTGTATTTAACCACCAGCCTTTGAAGTGGCTAGTGCTGTGTCTTATCTTCATCTACACTGGAGCTATAGGACTATAATATTTGTTAGGTTTTTACACTAGCTGCTCCTAAACTTGAGTTTAGGAGCTTTTGGCTTTTTTGGCCAAAGCTCCTAAACTCATCTCCATAAAAGCCTACAGTATCTCACAAAAGTGAGTACACCCCTCACATTTCTGTAAATATTTTATTATATCTTTTCGTGTGACAACACTGAAGAAATGCCACTTTGCTACAATGTAAAGTAGTGAGTGTACAGCTTGTATAACAGTGTCAATTTGCTGTCCCCTCAAAATAACTCAACACACAGCCATTAATGTCTAAATCGCTGGCAACACAAGTGAAAATGTCCAATGGTCAATTGAGGTTCAACATGGCACCTCATGGCAAAGGACTCTCTGAGGATCTGAAAAAAAAGAATTGTTGCATATCCTACATAAAGATGGCCTAGGCTACAAGAAGATTGCCAAGACCCTGAAACTGAGCTGCAGCACGGTGGCCAAGACCATACAGCGGTTTAACGGGACAGCTTCCACTCAGAACAGGCCTCGCCACGGTCGACCAAAGTAGTTGAGTGCAAGTGCTCAGCGTCATATTCAGAGATTGTTTTTGGGAAATAGATGTATGAGTGCTGCCAGCATTGCTGCAGAGGTTGAAGGGGTGGGGGGTCAGCCTGTCAGTGCTCAGACCATACACTGCACACTGCATCAAATTGGTCTGCATGGCTGTCATCCCAGAAGGAGGCCTCTTCTAAAGATGATGCACAAGAAAGCCTGCAAACAGTTTTCTGATGAGAAGCAGACTAAGGACATGGATTACTGGAACCATGTCCTGATGTCTAATGAGACCAAGATAAATGTATTCAGTTCAGATGGTGTAAAGCGTGTGTGGTGGCAACTAGGTGAGGAGTACAAAGACAAGTGTGTCTTGCCTACAGTCAAGCATGGTAGTGGGAGTGTCATGGTCTGGGGTTGCATGAGTGCTGCCAGCTCTGAGGAGCTATAGTTCATTGAGGGAATGCCAACATGTACTGTGACATACTGAAGCCGAACACGATCCCCTCCCTTCGGAGACTTGGCTGCAGGGCAGTATTTCAACATGTTAATCCCAAACATACCTCCAAGATGACCACTACCTTGCCAAAGAAGCTGAGGGTAAAGGTGATGGACTGGCCAAGCATGTCTCCAGACTTAAACCCTATTGAGCATCTGTGGGGCATCCTCAAATGGAAGGTGGAGGAGCGCAAGGTCTCTAACATCCACCAGCTCCGTGATGTCGTCATGGAGGAATGGAAGAGGACTCCAGTGGCAACCTGTGAAGCTCTGCTTAACTCCATGACCAAGAGGGTTAAGGCAGTGCTGGAAAATAATGGTGGCCACACAAAATATTGACACGTTGGGCCCAATTTGGACATTTCCACTTAGGGGTGTACTCACTTTTGTTGCCAGCGGTTTAAAAATGAATGGCTGTGTGTTGAGTTATTTTGAGGGGACAGCAAATTGACACTGTTATACAAGCTGAACACTCACTACTTTACATTGTAGCAAAGTGTCATTTCTTCAGTGTTGTCACATGAAAAGGTATAATAAAATATTTTCAAAAATGTAAGGGGTATACTCACTTTTGTGAGATACTGTATGTGTCCATGTATACATAGGCTTTTAGCAGAGTTTAGGAGCTGCTGCGCTGTGGTTAGATGAGGTTCAACCTTCCTCTCCTGAACGAGAAACAGTCGCCTTCAGGATAGCAACAATTTGACTGCCGGCCGTGGGAAAAGCAAATCCTCGTCAAAATCACGTTTTGCATTTTCCCATGGCCACAGCACATTACATCCCAATGTACATGAAGCCTTAAGCTGCCTTCCTGTTGCTGACCTAAGTCTGGATCTGACTACTCTCTAGCCTGCCACCTGCCTTGACCTCCGCTTGGACCTGACTACTCTTCTGTCTGCAGGCTTCACTTAGTAGCTTCTCCATTCCAGTCACCCCCTTGGTGGCATGATCCTAAGGGCCACAAATTGGTGGCAGGATGTTGTAAAAAAAACTAGGGCCAGTAGGAATCCAACACCTCGTCACCTTTGGGAGCTGTCACTTAGACTCTGTGCCTCAAGAAAGCCCACCAGGGGGCACCATAACACCGGTACTGAAAGAAGCCACAAGCGATTTCCACAGCCCAATAAAACTATAGTCCCAGGTGCGACTGGGTGTGAGAGAGTGTGTTCAGGTAAATAAAAGCTGAACCTCAGTTCTGGGGATCATTATTGTCACAGCCAGTCACTGAGCACCAATGCTGAGAAAGAGGATGTAACATTTATTGTTACAGCCTAGCACTGACCACCAGTGTTGGGGGTTAACATTACTACTAGCGACCACCAATGAAGAAGGTGATTATTGCATCTACTTACACCAGCGCTGGGGGATATTATTTCTTCCAATAACACTAATGCTGGAGGTTACTATTACTGCCAATAACACCAGAGGTGGGGCTCGTTTACTTACACACTACAAGCCGTACACCATAAAGAGAGGCAGTATTCACCTTGTCTCCAGGTGTACAGCTATGCACACTGCATTTTTTTGCTTGATACCTTTGATGCGTTCCATTTTCACATGTCAATAACTAAGCAGGAGATAGCATCACTAACCTCCTGATGTCGGACAGATTGATATGCTCAGTTCCAATTATCTCCAAATAAAGCTACAACCATACACACAGCTGCTGCTATCCACCCTCATTCAGCTACAATAGATTACCAAAAGTATTGTGACACCTGCCTTTACACGCACATGAACTTTGTTGGCATTCCAGTCTTAGTCCGTAGGGTTCAATAACTTTGCAGCTGCAACAGCTTCAACTCTTCTGGGAAGGCTGTTCACATGGTTTAGGAGGGTGTCTATGGGAATGTTTGATCATTCTTCCAGAAAGGCATTTGTGAGGTCAAGAACTGATGTTGGACGAGAAGGCCTGGCTCACAGTCTGCACTCTAATTCATCCTAAAGGTGTTCTATCAGGTTGAGGTCAGGACTCTTTGCAGGCTATTCAAGTTCCTCCACCCCAAACTAGTTCATCCACATCTTTATGGACCTTGCTTTGTGCACTGGATGTTGGAACAGGAAGGGGCCATCCCTAAACTGTTCCCACAAAGTTGGGAGTGTGAAATTGTCCAAAATATCTTGGTATGCTGATACCTTAAGAGTTCCCTTCACTGAAACAAATGGGCCAAGCCCAACCCCTGAAAAGCAACCCCACACCATAATCCCCCCTCCACCAAATGATATGGACCAGTGCACAAAGCAAGGTCCATAAAGACATGGATGAGTGAGTTTGGGGTGGAGGAACTTGACTGGCCTGCACAGAGTCCTGACCTCAACCCGACAGAACACCTTTGGGATGAATTAGAGCAGAGACTGTGAGCCAGGCCTTCATTTCATGTGCATGCAAAAAAGCAACGTCCCAATACTTTTGGTAATATAGTGTAATTCTGCTCCCACCTCAGCATGCATGATTTCAATTCATCATGATTATCGCTGAAAATAATTTGGACATATGGGTGTGTGTGTGTTAAAAAATGGGTACCAGATATGCCTTGTATGTCATTGAAAGAGGCATGTGTGTCATCCCATACACAGATCCTAAGATATAGGGATTTTTTTTTTTTTTGGCACAGCCAAAACCAAAAATAAATAGCTCTTCTCTTTGCAATCAATAACCATGTATTACTACTGCAAGTTTCTTTGCTTGGACAACTCTGTACTTCTACATGTCTGCCACAGGGTGGTGCTAATTATTCAAGCAAACCTGCATCTATAACCCATTAGCCTACTATACCTTAGGGATCCAAATATGTGAGGTCACAGTATCAGTGGTTTGGTTACCTCTGCGTGGTGCTCTCGCTCAGTGACTGCTGTGTGGCCTTGAGGTAGCTCTGCCTCCTAGCTGCAGTTTTTGGGGATGGTTGTGGGCTTCCTTCTGAGTCCTCGCTGTCCGCATCCCCCATAGCTTTAATGTAGCTTCCACTGCGCATTCGCCTGCATGGGATGTCGTCATCCTTTATTGGGCCTCCAGCCCAATCCCCGCTTGGTACCTGTAAAACATATATCTGGTTAAAATACACATAGACCAAACAAATAAACCGTAAACTAAAACTGGAGCTCAGTTATACAAATTCCCAAATAAGTGGCAAATTTAAAACACATAGATAAGTGTGGTTTTGTAATCATTAACCACTTCAGCCCCGGAGCCATTTTTGACACTTGTTGTTTACAAGTTAAAATCAGTATTTTTTGCTAGAAAATTACTTATAACCCCTAAACATTATATCATTTTTTTCTAACACCCTAGAGAATAAAATGGCGCTCATTGCAATACATTTTTGTCGCACTGTGTTTGCACAGCGGTCTTATAAGCGCCATTTTTAAAAAAAGATATATTGTGAAACATAGTGTTACGCTGAGTAAATTGATACCCAACATGTCATGCTTCAAAATTGCGCCCGCTTGTGGAACGGCGACAAACTTTGGCACTTAAAAATCTCCATCCGCGACGTTTAAAATTTTTTACAGGTTACATGTTTAGAGTTACAGAGGAGGTCTAAAGCTAAAATTATTGCTCTCTCTCTAACGATCGTGGCGATACCTCACATGTGTGATTTGAACACCATTTTCATGCGGGTGCGGGACGGTAGCGCTTTAAATATATATATATTTATTTATTTTATTTTATTACATTTTTTAGCACTGTTCCTTTTAAAAAATAAATCTGATCACTTTTATTGCTGTCACAAGGAATGTAAACATCCCTTGTGACAGTAATATGTGGTGACAGGTACTCTTTATAGAGGGATCGGGGGTCTAAAAGACCCCCAATCCCCCCTTTGCACTTAAAAGTATTATGATCGTCAAAAATGGCGATTCTGAATACTGTAATTTTTTTTAAATCGGCGCCATTGGTCGCCGAGTAAACCACATGTGACGTTGTGACGCCGCTTGCGTAAATATACGAAGGAGACCCGATCGTAGCCGATTTCAGCTTCTATTGGGACTCCACACCGACAGCGGACACTTCGGCCTCCCAGTGGGATGGGAGGCCACGGATGAGGGGGGCTGTCCCCTCCTGCTGCCTGGGATAATGGGCGAGTGGCTCCAGAGCCGCTCTAAAAACGGTACTAGGAGAGTGAAGAGTGATCTGTGCTCGGAATGCTTTTCAGAGAGCATTTAAAAGATGGTGAGGAGTCGCCTCTTCACCGCCTGATTTAACCCTGTAAATTCTGCACCAGCATGCTGTAATCATGTGCATTGCATGCAGTTGCGTGGCGGTTATGGTGCGGCCCTATAGGACTTGCCTTGGCCACATTCAGTGGTAATATCGCCAAATGCAACAGGCTGTATCGTTTTTTTCTTTTATTGTTTTTGCCGTGACCACGTCAGTGTTCAGGCAGGCGGTTGGAAGGGGATGGGGATGGGGGGGGGGGGGGGGGGTTTGGCGGGGGCA
>BLSH010060618.1:294225-309666 GCA_018402905.1 Glandirana rugosa
ACTTTTTATCTTAACTTTTATGTAAGAGACGCCTTAGATACTTAAAATTTCGACTTGAGAGCCGTTTGCCGATATATGTGTCATCATTTTGGTTATTCCTTCGACAAAATTGAACGTCTCATAAACAGAAAGACAGGTAAAGACTCTACACGTATCGGGGTTTTACGTCATGTCGTCCCGGCCGGGATGGTACCTAGGGTCACCCAGGTAACCTGGGTCCGTCGTGAAACTCTCCCCGTCGTTTGACTTGGTACCGGTGGAGAGGAAGAGAAGATAAATGGGTCGTTGACACACAAAATGGAAAAAAATCTTGGTTGTGAATTTGCTGGGTAAATAGAAGAGAAGGAGAGGTGGCCATGGTTCAGTTTGCTGCCCCTCTCAAAGTGCTGCCTGGGTCCAATGGACCCACTGGGATCCATGGTAGGGCCGGCCCTGCTGTACTGCATTTTGGGGCTATGCACATCTCAGAAATGGACAGAAAGACAAATACTCTGCAAGTTAAAACAGCTTCCTTATTGGTTTTACTACTGTGTATATAGCCGTTTGCCGAGAGTTCAGCTTTAAAATTCATAGATTCCGCAGAGAATGTATTTTCAATTCTATTTTTCATATGGTTCAATCTGGGTACACGGTCTCTTCTTTCCCCTGGCGCCCCTCTTCTGTCTCTGGGTCTGTTCTCTGGGTTGTCAGGTTCTCGCGCTCATATCCATGTATTGTCTCTTCTTATATCACTGCCCTTGTGACTGTCCCTCCCTCTCACCCATCCCTGGCTTTGGATTAGAGATAAGAACATTGATAGAAATTACAGTTTCTCTCCTCTCACCCCCTCCACATGTTTTCTATACAACATGTAATGATGGGCAGGAGGGGTAGGAGTGCTCCCAGTGCCAAGGATCATACTCTCTCAATCCTAACGGCTTAATCAGAATATTAATCTTTCCAGTTTAACCTTTCTGACCGAGGTGTGCAACGCTCACTGCCTCTCTTTCCTCTCTCCTATATATCTGGAAATAAGCACCAATGTCTCTGTAGCATGCACAGATATGTATCACTGTGCCCTTGTTTATAATGGACAGGGCTAGATATCATTCTTCCTCGCTATAGGAATAAATAGACCTAACAGCCATGATATCCTATCCAATCCTGATATGCTATATGCAACTCTTTTTTTTGTCAGGGCTCGGTAAATTCTTCCAAAACCTTCCATGCCCCAAGAGAATAACAAGCTTAAAACGTACAAAATGAAAGTATGGAAAACACGTACTGAACTGCTGGAAGGCTCAGGATGGGGCTGGGTGTCATTGTTGGGAGGGATGGTGGTTGTCGAGTGGTTTGGGGGATTCTTCGGCAGACTTGGTGGCCCTGTAGGGGATGAGGTTTCTGGAGCCGACTGTGGGAAACTGTTGGAGGTGGGGTGCATTATTATTATTATTAATATTATACAGGACTTACTGTATATAGCGGCAACAGTTTATGCAGCACTTTACAATATAAAAAGGGGGACAATACAGGTACAATACAATAAAATACAAGTGGATTAAGAGGGCCCTGCTCAGAAGAGCATTATGGAGGGCTGAAGGCTCTGCCGAGAGCTGGGGGGGGGGGGGGGGGGGCACTGTAGGAGGCTGGGTGTCACTGTGGGAGGTTGGGGGCACTGTGAAAGCTGAGGGCTCTCAGGGGGCCTTAGGGCAACGTGGACCATTATGTGAGGTTGGGAGTCAATGTGGGAGCTGGGAAGCAATGTAAGAGGTTAAGGAATCTGCAGCTGGCTGGAGGCCTCAGAGACGAGAGGCCTGGCAGTAAGCTATGGCCCAGTGGTTGAGAACCACTGTTCTAGGTCATGCATAGTCGTCTAACTGTCTTTTTTTTCCCTGTGCAGGCAATGTAGGCATTTTCCTAAAAGCCTGGTATGTCTGAGAGTGGGCTGGAGTCTGCTCATGACTCCAATACTTGCAGACCGGCTGTAGGGACACTTGCCCAACCTTTCTTTTATGGTGCCCTTTGTGGGGCAGCACTGAGACATAGATGCTCAAGTATGCTGTAGTCAAGTAAGCTGATCATACACAGAGCAAATGTCACCTGGTTCCTGAGTGATGAAGCGACCAAATTTTGATTTGTGAGTGGCCATGTTGGCACCACTCCTTCCAATATCCTTCTAACTGAAAATCGAAGGAGCTGGGCAGGAAACTGTTGGCCAAATAGCAGTGGCATCCAATCAGATGCAACCAATGTTTGGGTAGTCTGACAATAGTTAGGTAAGCATATCTCCTTTCTCCTCTCCCCTAGACAAAAACGAGCAGTTAACCTGTGTAGTGTGGGCACAAACCCACTGCATGGAAAAACTTTTTTTTTGCTTGAAGATTTGCATTAAATCTGCAGCTTTTAAAAATAGCGCATGGTGATCTCGCTGTAAAGGTATTTGTTCAGATGCTTCCTGCCATAGGATGAGATCTGTCTCCTAGTTTTGCCCCTGCATTGTCACCCCGTCACATATGCCCATGATGGTGACTGCAAGTGGCCATGCCAACGCACATCTTGTAGATATGGTCCAATGTTTTCACTACCTGGAAATTGGTCCTAAGCAATGATGTGCAGCCAATGCTGGAACGAGTGTGTACACACAGCTAGACTTTACCTGGGTAGAAGAAGAGGCATGCTGCTGTGTACAGGAAATGCCAGGCTACGGTGGGTAAAGAGTGAGCTATTGGAAGTGGATTTAGGAATCACACACACATGTGCCCGCGGTCACAGGGAATGTGGTATTATGTCCATAATCATAACTTTTTGTGGAGAACATGTCAAATATAGATCCCATTAACTTTAACTTGGCATTCAACATGGCAGTTCAAATGCTGCTTTTGACCTGTTTTGCATTGTGATGTGTATGACACAGCATGCCCTGTTAGGGTACATCTGAACTGCAGACAAAGCAGGTTAAACAAAGCATTTTCTATTCACATGCTACGTTTTCCATTTGAATAGCAAGTACAGCTTTTGAAGTAACATCTATCGATATGAGCCCTAAAACTTTTGCACCATTTCTTTAAATTCATTGTCCTTTTTTATTACACTTGCAGATTAAGCAGTGATTATATCTAGCCTTATACAAGATTGTGCTTCCATTGGTTTAACTCCTACAATTCCGAGAAGTCACCTTCAAATAGAACTGCCTATTGGTTTGTATGAAGACCTCACATAGAGCACACATGGCTTGTCTATAGTACAGCAGCCCATTTTGGTCTGGAAGCAGTCCAACTGCTTGAAGAGTTATGATGTGGACAAGTGCAATAAATAAGCACCTCTGTTGTTCACTGTATATTATAACTTTGGCTGACCAGTCTGGGAGTTGTGTTCTCATCTACTTGGCATCTTTTCTGAAGTTCAAGTCATTGGCTGCCTGCCCTGGAGCAGGTTTCATGATGTTGATCTGCTAGAGAAGTGGTTCTCAACTCCGGTCCTCGGGACCCATTAACAGGCCAGGTTTGCAGGACATGACATGATCCATCCTCCCGACTTTTGCAGTCTTAATAGCGATAGGTAAGGAAAAGATGCTGTCTTGTTCGACTAGATATCATTACATCAGTACAAGCATTTACTTTACACTATAAATTGTGACTGAGTTGGTTGAACTACTATAATTTAGGGTCTCCAAACCCCGGCCGTGGGCCACATCCCATCCGCTTGTATGTTTTCTCTGGCCCGCAGCTCTCTCAGATACTGCCGACACTGCAGACACAGCACAGCTGGTCTGCTTGCTTTTCTAAACCCCCACTGTTCTCAGCAGCAAGTCCTCGCAAATAGCAGACAAAGCCACTCCTCACACCCTCTCCTGCTCTACCACGCTGTGCTGTGGATTGGTTGCTAGGACAGCCGGCATCCTAGCAACCATTGACATCGGTGCAACACCCCCCGGTTCCCGCCCGCTGCAATCCTTCTGCATACAGCCTGTTTGTGTAGCAACGGGCGGCAGCCAGGAGGTGCAGGAGACCTGTACTATGCCATTATTGTAACAACAATGTAAGAGGCAAATGGGGGCAATGTGCTGGACATAAATGTTCTATGAGGACACAGTTATGGGGGAGACTCTGATGGGGGACACAGATGTGGGGGAGACTCTGATGGGGGACAGAGATATGGGGAAGACTCTGATGTGGGATACAGATATGGGGAAGATACTGACGGGGACACAGATGTGTGAAAGGCTCTGATGGGGTCACAAATGTGCGGAAAGGCTCTGGTGGGTCACAGATGTGTGGAAGGCTCTGATGGGGACACAGATGTGTAGAAAGGCTCTGAAGGGGACACAAATGTGAAATGAGACTCTGATGTGGACACAGATGTGTGGAAGGCTCTGATGGGGACACACATGTGTGGAAGGCTCTGATGGAGACAAAGATGTGCAGGAAGGCTCTGATGGGGGACACAGATATGTGGAATTCTCTGAGGGGGACGCAGATGTGCAGAAAGGTTCTGATGGGGACACAGATGTGCAAGGAGACTCTGATGGGGACAAAGATGTGCAAGGAGACTCTGATGGGGACACAGATATGAGGGAAGGCTCTGATGGGAACATATATGTGGGGGAGACTCTGATGGGGATACAGATGTGGGGGAGACTCTGATGGGGACACAAACATTGGGGAGAATTTAAAGGGGACACAGATGTGGGAGAGCCTCTGATGGTGACACAGATGTAGGGGAAGGCTTTGCTGGGAACATAGATGTGGGGGAGACTCTGATGGGGACACAGATGTGGGAAAGCCTCTGATGGTGACACAGATGTGGGGGAAGGCTCTGATGAGGGCATAGATGTGGGGGAGACTCTGATGGGGACACAGATGTGGGAGAGCCTCTGATGGCGACACAGATGTGGGGGAAGGCTCTGATGAGGGCATAGATGTGGGGGAGACTCTGATGGGGACACAGATGTGAGGGTAGGCTGTGATGGGGACCCAGATGTGTGGGGAGGCTCTTATGGGGACACAGATGTGCAGGAAGGCTCTCATGGAAGCATAGATGTGTGGGGAGGCACATTCAGTCATTTATAAATAACTGATCTTTTCAGCCTGCGAATATGAGTAAAATTTGTGATGTGGCCCTCCTACTGAAAAGTTTGGGAAGCCCTAGTTTATATGAACCATGTGGAAGAATGATGATGAATATTGTGTTATCCCATTGCACATTCATCATGCTGCAACAAAAAGTTCAGGAATATATATAATGAACACACTGAAAAAATTTCAATCAGCACTAATTGATAGATATCCGTAATTGATAGTTCTTCGCCAATTACCTTAAACCCCTAACACTGATCCGTGTCTCAAAAACAAAACAAAAAAAAAAAACGATTAAATTGATAGTAAACTTGGTCTAATGTTGGACATGTGCCACATCCAAATTTGTACTGTATATTCAAAAGAACAATAGAAGTCAATCAAAGTGCATCTAAGCAGCGATGAACGCCGGTAAAATTGTTGTATGTGCGTTTTTAAATGCAGCTAAAATGCATATGCAAGAAAAATGCATTCAAATGACCCTAGTGTACACCATTGCAGTGTTTTCATGTGCATTTAAAAAGAGCATGCAGCATTTTTCTGCACCAGTACACACCGCAAACACATGTAAAAGAGCATGAGTGCAAGCAAATGCAAATGCGCGTGAACGTACGCAAAAAAAAAAACTGTTGAAATGAATGAAAAAAAATATTCAAAAAATTGCACTGAAAACACATGCAAACATGTAAATATAGAAGCACACAGTGAATGCTGAGATTTTAAAAGAGCCCTAAAATTGGATCAGACAGAATCTGGAGCAGCTGTGCATAGTAACCAATCAACATCTAGTTTCAGCTTGTTCAGAAAATGAAAGCTAGAAACTGATTGGTTGCCATGCACAGCTGCACTCCCCCCCCCCCCCCCTCACTGTATTATTATTATACAGGATTTATATAGCGCCAACAGTTTGCGCAGCGCTTTACAACATGAGGGCAGACAGTACAGTTACAATACAACACAGGAGGAATCAAAGGGCCCTGCTCGTTAGAGCTTACAATCTAGAATGTGCACAGCTATCGTTCTACTTGTCTCTAATGTGCCCCATTATCCACTTGCTTTTCATAACAGTTTGGGATGTGACATGTTAATACTGGAATACATTCACAAGGCAGCTGGCAATGTTTAAATTTGGACTGTGTTCTAGTTGAATGTGTCAAGGGATATAACCTTGTTCCAAATACCAAGACGTACACTTCCTACCCTTCCTCCTGCATTTACTGTTTTCCATGTCCACCACAAATATAATCCTTCACTTCAATATTTAAATGCTCCAAAAGAAAATCTCCAATGAAAAAAAAAATGTCTTCAATGCGGCTATAACAACAACTGCCCAAAAAATATTTAATTTGTCTAATTTATCATTGTCTTGTCCCCTTTGTTGTGCACTATAGTTGCTATCCAGAGAGTGAGACAAAAGCTGGACGAAGGGTAAGGGTGGTTGTACTGAAGTTAATCAATGGATCGACTTCAGTACAACCAGCCTGTCAGGGTTTTGTGCCCAATTACTGCCGGAGGCTATAGCCGTCAGCAGTGATCATTGTATTCTACTGGTGGTGAAGGCTCCCCGCTGGTAGAATACAATATCGCTGTGGGAGGGATTGAGCAATTGAGCAATTTTATTTCCTTCAGCTCATATAATCTATGGCCTGCTATGGGTTGAATGGAAGAAAATTGCTTGATTTCCCCATCAACACAGTCAGTGTTGATGGGGAATTCCCTCCCACAGCACAATTGTGTTCTGCCCTCGGGGAGTGCAGCGAGCCTTCCCCACCGACAGAATACAATGATCACTAGTGACGACAGTGATTGGGTGAAAAAAAACAGACAGGCTGGTTGTACTGAAGTCAACCGATAGACGTTGGACTGCGCATAGACAAATCGAAATTTAGCTGGTTCCTGCTGAACTTCCCGAATTTTGATCTGTGTATGGTCCGCTTAAAGTGTTACTAAACCCACAACAATAAAAATCTGTATATGCAGTAAAGCAGTGGCTCTCAACCTCAGTCCTTAAGTACCCCCAACGAGCCATGTTTTGGGAACTTCCCCTAGATAAAATAGCTCTTATCAATGTATCGCTGCCCTCGTGAGGGTCGCAAGAAATATCAATACCCATCTGGTTACCCTGACAAACAGTACAACACCAGAAATGGTAATTATAGCAATATTCAACCTGCTCTTATAGAGAGTTCTTTGGTGAATGCAGCATTGGAAACTCTGGCAGAGCAATATGTATTTCCTAAGTGGGGAAAAGAGAAATAGATGCAGTCCAGTGCCACTTGCTTGACAATTCAATTGGTCTTCAGCTAGCTCTCTGCAGTTTCAGTTGCATATAAGAAATGTTGGCTGTTAGAACAATGCTAATCCAAGGGAATGAGGTATGATCAGAAACAGCTCTTTTCAGTAGAGAAACAGTAGAAGCTTCACAGTGATCACTGACTTGCAAGGTTCATTTTGTGGAACTACAAGAAGCAGCAAACTAATGCAAAGAGTGGATGTCTGTATATAGTGTCCAGGCTCAATGTTTGTGAATAGACTTCTTTTGTATCAAAGATGTTAGCAGCCGTAAAGAAGTAATGCTGTCTATACACAGTGTCTGTTAGGATGGGTTTTCACCCACTCACCACACAGGAACAGAAGATATAGATACTGTAGCCCAGGGTGATGATGATGAGGAGGATGATGATGATCTCTCTGGTCTATGGCTCCTGGAAAGGTCTCCGGCCTCCACCGCCTCACACCGCAGCTCTCCCAGACCTGTCGCCCCGCGGGGTGTATGGAACAGGAACAGTCCTCGATAGTTGTAGGGCAGGATAATCAGGATGTATACTAATGTCCTTCAGGATATCTGGGTTGGTAAGTCTGTAGAAGCAGGCTGCGATTCCATCGGTTTCAGCAACAGATTCCCTGCATACAGATCTACGCCGGTCCAGAGAGCACGCCAGGCCCAAAGCCTCTATTCTTATAGTCTCTCCCAGGGGGCTCTTCTTCTCCCAGAAATCTCTTCTTTCCATCAGCCTGCTGGTAGCTCAAGTTTCACTCAAGTGCAGCCAGGGGGCAAATCCATGCAAGTGAACTACATGTCCCAAGATGCATTGCTCTCTTTTCATTATTAAAGCCACAAAACAGCCAAACTGGAATGCTAGGGGAAAGCAGCTGCATTATAACCAATAGGATAAAACGTCTTCTGATTGCACTCTCCCCCCACTTAAAGTCTTTGGTCCCCAAAGAGGTAGGGATTCTCAACTACTGCTGAAAGGAAAAATTATTAGTCAACTTTAACCAGTATTCAAATTCAACAAATATTGGCAAACATCTGGATTATGCTTGAACCAATTATATACATTTTCAGTTAGCTCATAGTCATTTTTCTGACAGGCCAGGGCAAAAGCCGTGTCCCACCCAGTAGTGTCAGAGGCCACATAAAGGTCACAGTTCCCCCAATTGATGGCAACAGGGCCAGGCACAGAATCTGGCCTTTGAATAGTGGAAATGAATATGTCAGAGTTCTCCCCCAACGTGTCATAGGTAATTCTTCCAGGGGGTGGATGTTTCTTTTTAACCGGACCAGAGAACTTAATTTTGGTTTTGGTGCAGAACTTCTTTCATGACTACTTGAAGGGGTAGAGCCTCTTTCAAGATTCATCTCAGTAGCAGAGTTTTTTTCTGAACTTGTTGCAGGAGTACATTCCCTCTCTGGGCTAGTTAAAGGAGTAAATTTCCTCTCGGGGCTTGCTACAGGAGCAAGGTTCCTTTCAAGGCTTGTTACAGGAGCAGGGTTCCTTTCAGGGCTTGTTACAGGATCCACATCTTGAGTTTCTGTCAATATAGATGGGCGTGGAGTAAAGGGCCCTGACTTAAGAATGGTGAGATTGGTTTCATTCATAGTATTAGAGTTCAGTCTCGTTCTCGCATCCTTCTTCCAACAATGATGTTTCCCTTTTGGTGCGACTGACAGGTTTCGAGACAGGTAGACATTTATCAGTGAAACTAATCAGATCCCCTTGTTCAAAGTTTGGGACTGGCCGGGTATTTCCATTTGAGGGAACATCTTTCCTTATAGTTGCTGATGGAGCATTCCTTTTTGGACCAAGTCATTTTTGTGGTCTCCTCACTTCTCTCATTGGTATTTGTCTTCTGAACCAAGGCCTGACTTCTGTTTCAGGGATAACAACTGGGGCCCACAACCAAGAAGGTACTATCTCTTCATCCTCAATTTCACCTTGGACTGGTACTACAGGCCGAACAGAATGTTTCCGCCGAGATTGAGTCCTGGGGGGACTTGCATCCAAAGGAGGTGTAGGGGAACAAGAAGGCAACTTGAACTGCATCTGATAAAGGGAGTAGATGATTACAATGCCACATTTTGAGAGGTCCCAGCTTCCCTTCTGGTTTGATTTGGTAGACTGGTAGTCCTGGAAGCTGCTTACAGATGATATAAGGTTGGGGCCTCCAGCGGTCAGCCAATTTATGCTTGCCTGGTACACCTAAGTTCTTCAATAGCACTATATCTCCTGGTTGGAGATCTTGCATTTTCACCTTGAGATCAAAATTCTTTTTGCTTCTCAATAGAGAATAGTAGCATGCTGCATAGCCTTCTCCTAAGCTTGCTTTAAGTTCTTCCACAACCGGTCTGCATAACCCTTATGTGAGTTCAAAGAGGTATCATCAGCAGATGTTCTGACAACCAGATCAATCGGAAGTCTAGCTTCTCTTCCAAACATAAGTCGATATGGTGAGTACCCAGTGGCATCACTCACGGTACTATTGTAAGCGTGTACCATGGTGGCAGTATGGTTTCCCCAGTGTTGTTTCTTCTCAGTGGGTAAGGTTCCTAACATATTCAGCAAAGTCCTATTGAACCTATCAGGCTGGGGATCCCCTTGTGGATGATAGGGTGTAGTTTGAGGCTTTTTCATGCCCAACAATTTGCATAACTGATGTATGAGCCGGCTCTCAAAATCTCATCCTTGGTCAGAATGGATTCGGACAGGCAACCTGTAATGAATGAAGATTTTCTCCACTAGTACCTTCGCCACAGTGGTTGCTTGTTGATCTTTAGTTGGATAAGATTGAGCATATCGGGTAAAATGATCAGTCACCAACAAGATATTGCCTCTTCCACCTGTATCTGGTTCTAGGCACAGGAACTCAATGCATACCAACTCCATGGGCCCCTGACTCTGCAGATGTTCCACAAGAGCAGCTCGATCTGGGAGAGTTTTTCTCTGAATACAAGGAAGGCAGGAATGACAGTGGTTCTTTATCTCCCTTCTCATATCTGGCCAATAGAACCTATCTCTGACTAAGCGAAAGGTCCTCTCTATGCCCAAATGTTCAAGTTCATCATGCAGAGACACCCATACAGAAGTGCAATATTTTTCCGGAAGGAATAGCTGCCAGGTTTCCACAAACTCTTCACCAGAGCCTCTCCTGTATAGCAGACCATCTCTCAGCTGTAACCGACTCCATTCTTTATGCAATATCTTAGCATTGACTATCAAACTTTTCAACAGCAACGTTGAGTCTTGTTGTGCAAAGACTTCAAGGGCTACACGACATCTTGCTCTTGATTAGTTTTAATTTCCTTCTTGATTAATCGAGGAAGACCCTCACTTCTTACTTGTGTTAATCCACAATAAGACCGAGGTACTCCGGCGGGAGAAACTCCTATAGACTCAGCTCCTACAGTCCCCCTCAAGCGTTGAACCAAACCTTTGCATAGAGCTTTTACTCCTTCTGTAGGCATGAAGGTACATTCTCGGAACTCTTCCTCAGCCCGATGTGGCCTACAGGATAGCGCATCCGCATGTCTGTTTCCAGTTCAAGGTCAGTATTTCAGATTAGACTGGAATCCAGCTAATGCAGCCAACCGCCCGGTAGCATCCAGCTTTGCAGAAGTCAGCAGGTAGGTTAACGGATTATTTTCTGCCTTCACTACAAACTTGGCTCCATACAAATAGTCCTTCAATTTGTCGACAACTACCCACTTCAGGGCCAGGAACTCCAATTAGTGTGTCGGGTAACTCTTCTCAGAGGGAATAAGGCTTCGACTCACATAAGCCACTGGCCTGAGCCTACCATCTTGTTCCTGATAAAGGACTCCTCCCAACCCATCTCTGCTAGCATCCACATGAAACTCATAGGGTTTGGATGGATCAGCATATGCTAAGACGGGGGCTTCAGTGAGGCTTTTCTTCAACTGCTTATGAGCTTCTTCACATGAATGAGTTCACTGTTCTTTCATGGATTCTTTCTTTCTTTCCTCTCCTGCACAATTTCTTTGCTTTTATCTTCCCTTCTTCCTCCCCCGAAACCACCTGTAGCAATTCATTGAGGGGCCTGGCAATCTTGGCAAAGTTGGCCACAAACCTTCGATAATACACACAAAATCCCATAAAGGATCTCAGTTCTGTCACAGACTCAGGTCTAGGCCATGCAGTGACCGCCTCCAACTTCTTTGGGTCATTAGCCACCCCCTTGACTGAAACCACATGTCCCAAATAGGTAACTGAAGTACAATAGAACTGACACTTCTCCAGAGATAGTTTAAGCCCTTCTTCGTGTAACCTCTCAAACACCTTCTCCAGTCATGCCTCATGCTCCACTAGTGTTCTTTCGAACACTATGATGTCATCCAGATACACCAGGACTTCAATAAAGTTCATACCCCCACAGTTATTTCCATCAACCGTTGGACCTGACAGTCCCTGTGGCATCTGATTGAACTCAAAGAAGCCAAATGGGCAGATGAAAGCAGTCTTCTCTTTGTCTTCTGCATGCATTGGTATCTGATAGTATCCACTTTTCAGATCTAGCACACTAAACCACCTAGCCCCAGCAAGGCACTGAAGGGCATCCTCAATCCGTGGGTGGTATATTGATCCGGAAAAGTTAGTTGATTAAGAGTTTGATAGTCTAGACATGCATGTCTATGCGCAGTGTCCCATTTTTCTTTTGAACCACCACAATGGGTGAAACATAAGGACTTTGAGACTCTTGAATCACCCCAGATTTCTTCAGCTTGGCCAGCTACTCCCTCAAATCTCACAAATCACTGAGAGGGATTCTCTGAGCTCTTTCCTGGAAGGGTTTGTGTTCTTGTAGACGTATTCGATGCTGGGCAGTCTTGGTGCATCCCACATCAAAATCATTATTAAAAAAAAAGCTTCTCCCAACGATCCAACTGTGACTTCATCCTTCTCCTCCATTCAGGGGGTAAAAAGCAGCACACTCCTCCATTTCCCTCTGTAATCCTCTGTATTTCTCACTCTTCTCGATCAGAAACAGCTCTTTTCAGTGGAGAAACAGTAGAAGCTTCACAGTGATCACTGACTTGCAAGGTTAACTTTGTGGAACTACAAGAAGCAGCAAACTAATGCAAACTATGGATGTCTGTGTATAGTGTCCAGGCTCAATGTATGTGAATAGACTTCTTTTGTATCAAAGATGTTAGCAGATGTAAAGAAGTAATGCTGGCTATACACAGTGTCTGCTCTGCTAGGATGGGTTTTCACCTGCTCACCACATAGGAACAGAAGATGTAGATACTGTAGACCAGGGTGATGAGGATGAGGATGATGATGATAATGATCCCTCCGGTCTATGGCTCCTGGAATGGTCTCTGGCCTCTACCGCATCACACTGCGGCTCTCCTGGATCTGTCGCCTTGTGGGGTGTTTGGAACAGGAACAGGCCCCGATAGTTGTAGGGCAGGATAATCAGGCTATATACTGATGTCCTTCAGGGTATCTGGGTTTTTGAGTCTGTAGAGGCAGGCCGCGACTCCACCACTTTCAGCAACAGATTCCCTGCATACAGATCTACGGCGGTCCAAAGAGAGCGCACCAGGCCCAAAGCCTCTATTCTTATAGTCTCTCCCAGGAGGCTCTTCTTCTCCCAGAAATCTCTTCTTTCCATCAGCCTGCTGGTAGCTGTAGTTTCACTCTAGTGCAGCCAGGGGGCAAATCCTTGCAAATAAACTACATGTCCCAAGATGCATTGCTCTCATTATCAGAGTCACAAAACAGCAAACTGGAACGCTAGGGGAAAGCAGCTGCATTATAACCAATAGAATAAAACGTCTTCTGATTGCAGGGGATGTGAATACCCAGCTCCCGGCTACATCAATATCATGTCATTGATATTGATTTAAAGCAGCTGTGCAAAGTAAAGGAAAACTTAAAAACATGGCCCGTTGAGGGTACTGAGTTTGAGAACCCCTGCATTAAAGCATGCTTGTTATACTCATTGTGGAACCTAAGGGGTTAATACTCTGCATTATGCAAAAAGGCTGTGTGTTTATGTATGCACAGATCCTCCTGTTCTTCCACTGACCCCAGAACATATCTGGATAGTACAGAGCCTTTGGAGTTAGGCTGCACATGCTCAGTTTGGTGTATATTGCTAGAGGTTTATTTTTCTCTTGGCAGAGTGCATGTGATCAGCACAAGGCCAATCAGTGCTGTCCAGACAGAGGGTCAGGGGTCCTGGATCCTGATAGGACAGCACAGTGCAATATGAAAACTCTTCCTACAAGCTTTACCAGAAACTGATAGAAGTCACAAGACTCCTGTATACTGCTGATGAGAAAAGGTGTTGAGCAGTTTATATTTACTAAAATAATTGCATTTCCATGTTCTGTGTACTGTGGGAGACCAGATATAATGAATGCAGGGTCCTGGGTTTATTAACACCTTAAGGCTGGCCATAGTGTATGCAATTTTTCTTTCTTCAATCAAGCTAGAACCTTTTTTTCATCCAGAGAACCTATACTGTACTCTCAATAAGTAGATCAAAACCTGTGAAATTGTGAGCCAGCAAGAAAACATTTGTAGACAGCATCTTACAGGGTGTTAAAGGGCTCAGGGCCACTCTCCCTATGACGTAGCTCCACCCAGAAAACCCATCAATTCTGGTTAATTCTGCACTGCCGCTGTAGCTTGCAAAAAATTGCCAAACATCTCAGAAAGCTTTAGTCGCTCTAAAAACACACAATTAGCATCAGTTCCAAGAGAAAAGCCCCTTGCCAATCTACATTGACCTGCACATTAAGGGGGTTTCCTACTTTCTAGCTGAAAGTGGAATCCCCCTTTAACAGCTATCTCATGCAGTCATTCATTCCACCATTCTTCTTAACAATGTACCTGTGTTCCATGGATTTTTCCATCTTCGTTTTGTCACCTGTTCTCCTTCCTCAGCAAACCCTCTACCTATTTTTTAGCCTGGAAGACAGAAAAAAAAAAAAAAGTAAGCGGGTTGAGTACGAAACGGGAGGTAGGAAACATGAAAGAGAAGATTGAGCAAGAGAAAGATTCTGATGCTGCCAGGACATAGAACAGGATCCAGAGCGGAGAGCTTGAGAGAGGAAATAAGCCGGGTGCAATCAAACAGCGACAAGGCTTGAAGGACCCTAAGCCAAAGATGAAAATGACTGTATTTCTAGAGAAGAGGAAATATGTGCAGATGGGGGATGTAAAGCAGCAGCACAAGAATAAAACACTGAACAGACAATTCCAGCCAGCATAAGGCCCAGAGACATGTTTAAGGGGCCATTACTTATATTTGATTAATAGACGGATACTGGTGGGCTGAATCAATCGCTACCTTAAAATTGAACCCCGGCAGAGTTGTGCAGACTCCTCTCCTGTACTAAAATGGCTTCTCACAGTGTGCATTAGAAGCAGCATCAGATAGATCCTGCCTCATTTCCTGGCATCATCTAGTCTAGGGGTGTCCAAACTACATTTGGCCCGCTACAAGATTTTATCCAGCCCCCAGCTAGGGTCAGTGGCATACCCCCAATATGCACTGATCGAGGATTAAAGCGATTCTTTTTTTTTTTTTTTTCAACACTCTTTATTTCAAGTATTACATTCACATATAATTACAATACATCTTCATTATTTATTCTTAACATTGCCAATTATCATATACTTTTCTTATTTTAACCACTCATTCCATTCTCTCTACTATACTGTGGTCACTATTTCCTTTCTTCTTTCATTCAGTTTCTATCAATTTTTCATATACCGTATATACTCGGGTATAAGCCGAGTTTTCCAGCACATTTTTTGTGCTGAAAAAGACCCCCCTCGGCTTATACCCGAGTCAGTGTCTGTGGGTGATCAGTAGTTTCATATTAAACAGAGCCGTGCTGCCTCTAAAGCCATTCTGTGCTTGTAACTGTGACTAATCACATTGGAATGTAGAGAATGCTGAGAGAGGTGTCAGATTTTCAGCTTGATGTCGGCAGGTGGGAGGGACAAGCTGATGTTAGTTGTTCAGTCCCGCCTACCTCCTGATCTCAGTGAAGAGCTGCAGCTCTCTCTCAGCATTCTCTACATTCCAATGTGATTAGTCACAGTTACAAGCACAGAACGGCTCTTAG
>BLSH010060618.1:312799-324503 GCA_018402905.1 Glandirana rugosa
TCAGGTCTCTTCGATATATTTTACCCCGTTTATAGTCGTGGTTTTACACGTTCTACGCCTACCCTCCCTCGTCTGAAGGAGGTGGATTACACCAAAACACCATTTTATTTCCCTATGACCATAGTCCAATAATCGTTTAACCTTTTTTTATAATTCTCGGGACATGGTCTGTCCTATCTTCATACGAATAACCCCAACCACCTCCCCTTTTCTACCGGATCCGTATAATTCTATGATCATTTCCTTCACAATAAGGAACATTCATCACAACTCGCTTGGGCCTGACATTGCAAGCCCAGGCATGGCTTGAAAGCCCACAGGCACCGTGCCTGGGCCTGAACCCGAACGATTTTTGAAATGTCCGGGTCCGGGTCCGTGCCACGGACACCCGAAAGTTCGGTACGGACCCGAACGTTACAGTCCGGGTTCGCTCAACACTACTTACAAGGAATAACACTTCCTTTACTAGTATCTTAATATGCCTAGGCCATCTTTTCCCCTCCACCAACCCCAATAAGCATACTTCTATCCTGTCTGGTACAGGGCTCTTAATATTTTTTTCCAATTTGCTAATAACCTGATACCAGTATCCCTTTATTTTACCACAAAACCACATTAGGTGGAGGAAGTCTGCTCCCTCCCATCCGCATCTTGCACATTTTGGTGCTGATATTTGCCCCATTTTATATAGCTTCTCTGGACTAAGATAAGTCTGATATATTATGTTTAACTGATCGGGGATTAAAGCGATTCTAAAGGCAATTTTTTCAAAGAAAAAAGATGTAAGGGTGCTTTCACACTGCCCCGCTGTGCCTCAAGCAGGACTTTTGGTGTGCTTTCAGAAAATGCACCAAAACTACAGGACATAATAAAAGTCTATGGGAAAACGCAACTAGCCCACCCAAAAGGTATACTGCACAGAAGATCAGTGTGAAGCCACCCTTACACTTACCTGCTCTGTGCAATGGTCTCTTACCTCCTCTTTTGGACTCCCCCTCCAGCACTGTCTACCATTCTTCTTCTCCTAGTGCCCCCTCAGCAAGCCATGTGCTCACGGGGCAGCTGTGCAGGAGCACTCCTGAGCCAAGCTGTATGCGTCCATAGACACAAACACAGCATGGCTCGGCCATGCTTCCTACTCCCTACTGGATTTGACTGAAAGTACCAAGAGCCAATGGTTTCCACTGCTCTCAGTGTATCCTGTGAGACAATCAAGAGGGAGCAGTAGGAGACAGCACTGGATTGGTGGAAATGTCAGGTAAGTATTTAGGGATGGGGGGAGCAGTTAGTGGGGAGTTTTTTTACCTTAATACAGGGAATGCATTAAGGTAAATCAAAAACAATTAGGTTTCAAAACCACTTTAAGGTCAGAAGAGGCTGCCTATGGTCTCCGCTTTTGATGTAAAGGGAGACTTTGATGGGAACCCTGATGTAAAAGGGGATTCTGATGGGAATCTTTGTGTAAGGGGAGACTCTCATAGGGCCCCAAATGTAAGAGGGAACTCTGATAGGCGCCCTAAAATAAGGTGGGCTCTGATGGGGATCCCAAAATAAGTGGGACTCTGATGGGGAATCTGATGCAAGAGGGACTCTGATAGAGACCCTGATGTAAGGGGGGCTGTGATAGAGACCCTTATGTAAGGGGGACTCTGATTGGGATTTTTTTGGCCTATGAAGGTTTGTAAAATATATGATGTGGTCCTCTTACTGAAAAGTTTGGAGACCCCTGATCTAGTCCTTCACTCCCCAGCATTACTGTACCTGGCTTGCCCCTTTCATTGGTTGGATCTGAGTTCTTTCAATAATGGAGGCTCAGCATCATATGTGGACATTACCTAAGGTAGTGTGTAGGGAGGAACCAAGCAAGGCAAAAATATCAGCATATTCAGTTTTAATATATTACTCAGGAACACAGATGTCCTGTTAGAGTTCCTAAATTAGCTTTTTACCACCATGGAGTCTCCCTCATGCTGTTACATCAAGGCTCGTGTTCCCTGCAGCATTTTCCTTAAAGTGGTTGTAAAGCTTTGTTTTTCTCTTCATAAAAATAACAAACATGCCTATACTTACCTGCTCTGTGCAATGGTTTTACACAGAGCAGCCCCGATCCTCTACTCCTGAGGTCCCCCGTCGGTGCTCCAGGGCCCTCCTCTTCCCTGGGGGCACCCACGCGTGCTCGCTCCCAAGTCCTCCTGCTGAGTCCATTGACACAGACAGCGGGACTCGGTCCTGCTACCTGCTCCTGTTTCACCAGATTTGATTGACAGCAGTGGGAGCCAATCAATCCTGCTGCTATCAATCTGGCCAATGAGGAGAGAGACAGTAGCAGGAGCCGCTGCGCTTGTGCACATTGCTGGATAGGATGGGCTCAGGTAAGGAAAAAGGGGGGGGGCAGCTGCAGCAGAAACCCTTAAGGCTTTAGAACCACTTTAATATAATATAAATGAATAATCCAGCAGGGAGAGGGAGATCCACCAATGCTGATATAAGCAGGTGGGTACAAAGAGGTTTCACCCCTGAACATGTGATTCTCTACATATCTGGAGCTCCATCCAATGCTGGATCTTTTGGGCTGAGCTCCTTCAGTTGCAGTCGCCTGAAGCTGCTGTGCCTGTTCTTGCTCTCCTCCTGCCCAGTCACTGAACACTTTGTATTATATGAACTCATTCACAAAATACAAAGGCCTCTGTGAGTAGGCAGCAGATCATGGAAGGGGAAGGCAGAGCTGCTGTGTGGAAGAAGACAGTATCTCTTTTCTCTGAGCCCTGGAGTGCAGCGATAGCTGTCCTCCCAGAGCTCTATAAAACTGTCAGATGTAAATTAAAGAGATAAGTCCACAAGGTGGCATGCACCTTGTTGCCTGCACATTTTACAAAGTGGGTGAATTCCTGGAGTTCAGCATTAAGGATGGGGCTCCTACCAACATAACCCATACGATTCTTGCTCTTTATAGGTAATGGTTCTTGATACTGTCATTTCCACAGTTTTTGCTCACATAATGGCAGCACAGATCTTGTTAATACATAATTACCGCGGCTGTTGATATATCATAATACACAAATGACATACCCATATGTCAGGACACAAGATATGATAGACAAAATTGTCTGTGAGAATGCAGTTGGTATGGTGATATAATGGTGGTTTTGCATTTGTTGGCTCCCATGAGAGTTGGGATGTCAGATAGGGGCATCACCCATCTTGTAAAAGTAACAATCATCAATAAACATATTGTACATATGGGCTCATTCAATAATTCAGTGTAAGGTCCCTTCTTTTCAAAAGTACCCACTGATGTTGAAGGTTATAGGGATTGGCTTAACAAAGGGTTCCATACATTGGTGCATTAGGCTGATATCTTTGCGGACAGCTTTTGTTTAGAGAATATTATTCATTCTCCAACAATACTAGATCAGCACTGCGCAGTATCAAACACTTCATTCTTCTGAAGGATATGTGAAGGCTGCCATTACCACCTTCTAAAAACGTGAGCTGCCTGGTGGTCTCTGGCTTCAATACCCTTGAGTTCTCTGACCTGGAACAATCATGCAGCAAATTACAGAAGAGTCAGAACTGCTAATTTGCATACTTGTTCCCTTAAGGCCCATACACACAATCAGAAAATCGGAAGTAAAATTTAGTCCGATGAACGATCTGCCGATTTTCTGAACGTTAGTATGGTGCTTTCGATAGCTGATTACGAGTTTTCTGACAACAAAAACTGGATGTGCAGGCTATAAAATTTTTGTCGTATGTGACCACAACGTCCGATTTTCATATAATTAGTATGGTTTACCTCCAAAAAAATCATAAGAGCAAGACTACGCATGCTCAGAAATGAAAGAACACATACAAAACAAAGCAACACATTACATCACTTCTGAAGTTGAATTTTGTCGAACGAGAATTTTCGTATGTTGAGTAACCTCTTCACTTTCGATATGAGACTAGCATGCAACAACAAAAAATGGACGAAAATTTGTCCGATAATCTGATCGTGTGTACCTAGCTTTAGAAATGACACTGCTTGATTCCTGATTGGGTGGTCACCATAATTAGCCAGTGATGGTGATCACTTGGAAGCAGGGAATGTTTGCTACTATAACAACATTTGCCTTCTGGGAACAATGCTGTGTGCTCATCCAAGAGCCTATAGGCCTGGGGCCAGGCAATAACCTGAAATGTTAGGAAACTAGTAATCAAACTCTGCTTTCTGATCATGTGACCACCCTGATTCCCTGATTAATGGCACTCTTAGGGGGGAAGGGAAATAGAAAAAGTGGTTTTCACTGGGTACCACCCGTCTAAGAGGGTGCCCCAGTGCATATGTCATCAACCTGCAGAGTGACGGAACAACGAATATCAATTTTAGGGGTTATTATTATTCTTGTTTCAGCCAGTACCTGACCATCAATACTGGAACAAAGGGGGTGTATTTTTACAGCCAGCCATTGACCACCAATGCTGCTGGGGTCATAGTTCCAACCAGCCACTGACCACCAATACTAGGGGGAGGGTTATTTTTACAACCAGCCACTGACCATTAATACTGGGGCAAGAGTGCTTATTTTTCCAGGCAGCCATTGACCACCAATTAGGATTGCCACATCATCCCTTTAATCCAGGACACATATGAATTACACAGGTTATGTGGCTGATTAAGGCCCCTTTCACACAGAGTCGCTTTCCTAGCATTTTTGTGCTAAAAATAGCGCTTCCAAAACGCTTCTAAAACGCTGCCCATTAATTCCAATGTACCTATTCACACTGGGGCGTCGCGCTGGCGCCGCGTTTAAAAAAGTCCTGTTAGCATGATTTTTTGTGCTTATTCTGAGCGCTAAAAATAGCGCATTAAAAATGCCCATATAAATTGAAATGAATGTAAAGCGCTTTAAAACCGCGTTAAAAGCGCCCGCAAAATGCCCAGAGGTTGTGGAAAGGTCAAAATATCAGGAAGTAAATAGGATGTAATGTAGGGGGATGTGCTATTTATTTAATGCTAGTGCTTCAAAAGCGCTAATTATATCGCTAACGCGGGAATAACGCGGCAAAAACGCGGTCATAACGCTTGATGTTTTGTGCGCGTTTTTCGAACGCCTCAGTGTGAAAGTAGCCTTAGGGGGCAATTAAACTCACTTGGTGCCTTATCTGCATTAAATTAGCCTCAGAACCTGTGCAATTCGCATGTGTCCTGTATTAAAGGGATGATGTGGCAACCCTACCACCCATACTGGGGGAAAGGTTGGGAAGGATTTACTGTTACAGCCAACCACTGACCACCAATGCTGGGGGTAGGGGTTATATTTACAAACAGTCACCGAGCACCAATGCTGGGGGAAGAGGGTATTTTTACAGCCTGCCACTGACAGACAATGTTGGGGTGGGGGCGGGTTACTATTACTATCAATGACACAGGGCCGGCCCTACCATGGGTCCCAGTGGAACCATTGGGCCCAGGCAGCATTCTGAGAGAGGCAGAAAATTTAACCACGACCACCTCTCCTTCTCTTCTATTTACCCAAATTGACGACCAAGATTTTTTTCCCAGCAGTTTTGTGTGTCATGATGACAACTTCTCCCCCCCCCCCCCCGTACTGCCCTCGCCTATCTATATACTGCCCTATGCTGCCCCTATACTACCCTTTCCTGTCTATATACTGCCCTAGCCTGTCCATATACTACCCTAGCCTGTCCATATACTACCCTAGCCTGTCCATATACTACCCTAGCCTGTCCATATACTACCCTAGCCTGTCTATATACTGCCCTAGCCTGTCTATATACTCCCTTAGCCTGCCCCTTGGAATTGAACATAATGGCATTTCATATCATTTTGCATATAGACAAGGTGCTGTTGCATGTAAATCTGACGTCCTGATAAATGTAATTTTAGTTTTAATTATGATACAAAACAATGGATGTGGGGCCTTTTGGTGGGTGTGATTTTTTTTTTTTGGAGTGGGGGGGGGGCAGCATTTCAACCTTGAACCCAGGCATCACAATGTCTTGGGGCAGCCCTGCAATGACACCAATGCGGGGGGCTTATTTTACTCCCACATTCATACTCCATGAGACCACAATCATTTTATTGCCCGCACTTCCAAAGGGCAGCATGCAAGGTGTGCCACATTTTTCTCCTTGATACATTCAATACTTCCCAAACTATTTTCAAATGTTCGTAACTACAGTATGTCACAGCCAGCATATCTGTGCTCCTGCACGTTGGGCGTATTGATACACTAACTCCAGTATCTCTACATAAAGTTGCAATCATACTTACAGCTGCTGCTGTCTGCCCTCCACCAGGTAATTGTGCTATCACCCCCAGCATAAGGACATTTAATTTTATAATGATTACAGAAAATATTTTTCGTGTATGGGGCGGGGATTAAAAAATAATTCACCCCTGGTGCCAGATATGCTAGGTATGCCACTGGCAAAGCCATAGTGATCACTGGGTAAAAAAAAAACATTGCTTTACTATAGTAACAATTCTCTCCTCTGCTTGCAGCACTGTGACTCCTTCTCCCCCTTTAAAAAATAAAAAGGGATCAGCCTAAAGCTGAGCTCCAGGCAAGAGCTAATTACACAGTTTATATATATACATATAAGTCTGGCAGGGCAAAAGGCCTGAATGTTTATTTTTAGCAACTAAAGCCTCGTACACACGGGACGACGATCGTACGTACGATCATCGCAAATCGTATGTTGCATAATGTAACTTGCATACTGAATGCACTACACGATCGTACGAGCAGAAGAACATTCAGGTGCATGTAATTAGCATCCGACCGTTCCTGACTTCTGAGCATGCGTGTTTTGCACAATACAACTTGTTGGACCAACTTCTTTGTACACACAATACAACGGTCGTATGAGTGCTTGTTGGTACGACCAAGTTTTCTAGTCTGCTCATACAACTCCCTTGTATGACCGTCGTATGTTCGACTGTTCTAATCGCGCATACGAACGATCGATATCGCATACAACGGTCGTTAGTACGACCTGTTGTATACGATCGTCGTCCCGTGTGTACGGGGCTTAAGTTATACTTAAATGACTTGTCCCTTCCCCAGCCTGTTATTGGACAGTGAAAGGAGAAGCAGAAGACCAATTAGCTGATCTCTCTGTCACTTTGCTCTCTCCTACTATCAGCATATCAGTATGCTCTTAATTAGCACATGAGCACTGCAGCACAACAGACTGACCCTTTGTGCTGCTTCTCCCTCTACTAGTCTGAGCTCTTCTGTACAGGGACTGCAAAAAGCCAGGTTTTTACACTCATCAAGCTAATGTACACTCACATGGAGCTTACCAAGGGTTTTACTAGTGGAGGAATGGAGCATTTGTTCAATGGGCAAAAGCAACAGGGTCTAGGTACACGTGTTAAAGTGGTTGTCAAGTCATGACAACCACTTTAAACTACAGGTAAGCCTACAATAAGGCTTACCTGTAGGTCCAGGAAATATCTCCTAAAACTGTACGGTTTAGGAGATATTCCCTGTATCTGCATGTGCCAATGGCATCGGCACATGCGCACTGAAGAATCGGCACCCGGGGTAGCCCCAGGTGCCGTTTCTTCTGTATTCGTGCCGTAAATGACGGCTCTTGTGCGCATGCGCGGGAGTGCTTTCAGCGCGGCTCCGCCAATCACAGCGCTGGAGCCCACACTGTGATTGGACGGAGCCGCAGACCCGGAAGACTGATGTCGCCGGTCACAGCGATGCAACAGCTTCGTTCCGAGGTAAGTGTTTCATAATGAGCTAGTACGCTGCATACTAGCTCATTATGCCTTTGCTTTGCAGGGTTTTTTTTTTGGGGGGGGGCTGGGGGCGGCTTTACAACCACTTTACCATATTGCCCAATCTGTGCCCACTTGCACAGAGACTTCCATTAAGTTGGAAATGTCATACTTATCATCTGCTACTTAGGCCCAGAGCAGATTATTGAATATGACGCCTTTGATTATTAAATATTTAATGCTTTTTTAAGTTTATGAATTACAAAAAGTAGGTTAATGAATTCATATATTAGCATTTAAATAGTTCCAGTTATATAATATGGAGTCAGGTTTATAGGTTATTTAGTTAATTGATGTATACTGATTAATTGATATCTTGATCTGATCATTTAGTTTATATGTTAATTGGTTAATTAGGGTACTTAGCTTTTTTATCTAGACCTGTTAATTTTTTAGCATCTATAAAATTAAAAAGAAAAACTTTTTGGCTAGAGATACATTTTTTAGTAAACTGACACATACAACAACTCCAATAATTGGTCTGGCTATCAGGAGTTTTGCCTGTGTCTCAAGTAGCTATATTTGTCTCAAGTAGCCAGCAACACATTATACAATTTTCTTGTTCAATTCCCTTAAAGAGGAACTGCAGTCTGCTCACATAATTTGTAATAAAAACATCTTTGCCGCTCTGAAGCCTCCCTTTAACCACTTAGCATATTATTTTATATAAACTGTGATTCTGTACTTGCCAAATATGCTGCAGAAATCTCCCTCCACTAAAGCCTCGTACACACGGGACGACGATCGTATACAACAGGTCGTACTAACGACCATTGTATGCGATATCGATCGGTCGTATGCGCGATTAGAACAGTCGAACATACGATGGTCGTACAAGGGGAGTTGTATGAGCAGACTAGAAAACTTGGTCATACCAACAAGCGCTCATATGACCGTTGTATCGTGTGTACAGAGCAGTTGGTACAACAAGTTGTATTGTGCAAAACACGCATGCTCAGAAGTCAGGAACGGCCGGATGTACAAGGCTTAAGTCTGACTGCAGCCATTTTAACTGTAGGCAGCTGAAGCTGCTGCCTGTTCACTTCCTGGATTTACACAGACACATAGAGGCACACCTCCAGCTCTGCAGCCCTGCATCTTTCATTGGCCCTCTTGTGAGAGCTGTGCATGATGTCATAAGCCTAGGCTAATGACCAGGCAAGAAACAGGAAGTGGGCTGTATAAGGTATTTACTGGCAGAAAAAAATGTTTTACTATCCAAAGTTAAAACAACAAGGGCAGAAGATTTAATAGATGGAAAGTTGAAAAAAGACTGAAGGTCCGCTTTAAGGCCCCTTTCACACATGCTGTCCGATCAGGTCTGCCTGTCCGTTTTTCAGGCGAACTTGATCGGATGCTCTATTCACCTCTATGGAGCGGTGGATGTCAGCGGTGACATGTTTGCTGACATCCGCCGCTATCAGATCCGCTAAATCCAGACGGATGGAAACCCTTTTTTCCGGATCGGATGAAAGTGGACAGGCAGATCCATTTTCATCCGATCTCCCATAGAGGAGAGCGGGGCTCCGACAGGTCCGTCTCTGCACAGTGAGTGGAGATGGACCTATCATCCGCCGGCTCAGCGGAGATCAATAGATTGACCCCTGCTGAGCTAGTGGAGTCCGTCAAAAGGGACATGCCATGTGTGAAAGGACCCTTAAGGCTCGTACACACGATGCAACGGTCGTACGACCGAACGGCCCAAATCGCATGTTGGCTGTTGTATCTCGCGTACTGACATGCACTAAAGGATTGTACGACCAAGCCGAACGTAGTGACGTGTTATGAACGTATAAAGAGAAAGTTCAGGTGCATGTAATTAGCGTCCGGCCATTCCTGACTTCTGAGCATGCGTGTTTTACACAATACAACTTGTTGGACCAACTTCTCTGTACACACAATACAACGGTCGTACGACCGCTTGTTGGTACTACCAAGTTTTCTAGTCTGCTCATACAACTTCTGTTGTATGACTGTCGTACGTCGGCTGTTGTAATCGTGCATACTAACGGTCGATTTAGCATACAACGAGCGGTCGTACGACCGTTTTCATAAGACTGTCGAACTGTGTGTACGAGGCTTTAGATTTACCTTCAACTGTGTAGTACACGGGTCTGCCTGATTGCATGCAATTTGAATGTGTTCAGGTTTGACCTCATATGGTTTTGGGAAATCTAAAGGAAAATTGTACAAGAAAGTTGTATAATGTGTAGCCAGACACCCTGTCACAAAACCATTTAAACAAAAATTTTCCAATGACATTGTAAGCACATATAACACATTTTTTATGCATGTTTTTTTTCCCTCCCTTGTGTAGACATCCAAAATCTTTTACAATGCTGCTGAGTGCTGCCACCTTGGATGTGTTGTCAGCAATCCCAGCAGTCTTAGAGCTGTCACTCCTATGACACTGTATAGTATTCCCCTTTGCTTCTTCCACAACAACAACAGAAAGGGTTATGCAGGAAGGTGAAGGAATGGGAGGAGCACCTGGGCCAGCACAGACAGTAATTAGAGGAGAGTGCTATAGCCGGCCATAGATGTATCAACAGGGACTGGCTGAGATTCGACCCATCTATGGGCAGTAGGGTTGCCACATCATCCCTTTAATTCAGGACACACATTAATTACACAGGTTCTGTGGCTGATTAAGGTGGTAATTAAACTCACTTGGGGCCTTATCTGAATTCAGTTATCCTCAGAACTTGTGTAATTCATATGTGTCCTGGATTAAAGGGATGATGTGACAACCCTAATGTGCAGGTTGGTTGTACTGAAGTCAGTCGAAGGAATACATTTCAGTACAACCAGCCTGTCGGGTTTTTTTTATGCGATCACTGTTGGAGGCTATAGCAGCCAGCAGTGATCACTGTATTCTGCGGGTGGGGAAGGCTTCCCACTGGCAGAACACAATAGCACTGCAGGAGGGGTTCCTCTATCAACATCAACTGTGTTGATGGGGGAATCAAGCAATTTTCTTTCCTTAAACCCGTGGTAGGAAGAAAAGACAATTGTATAATCTATGGGCTGCTTTAGACGTGCAAGAAGGGAGGGGACTGTGCTAGGGAATTAACTTCTGAAGTAGTCAAACTTTCCAGTATATTTAAAGGTTCATCGCAAAAATAATTTATGCAAATAAAAAATATTTAGCCACCATGCATAGACTTAAACAAACTGTCAGGTTTAATAAAGTTTTAAAAGAAGAAAAAAAAAAAAAACAAGCACTGTGAATTTTTCTTTGCTTTTACCTGCAATTTTTTATAAGTTGGTGAACGGGTCTCTAAAATATTCCTATACAAATGATATCAACGGTGAAGGTTAGAAGAGCCCAGTGCCACTAAGTGTCAAGCCAAGTTTTGGAGGTGGGAGTAGGGAGGGGGGGGGGGTAGACCTAATTATAACTGACATGTATGTTGGCATCAACACAGCAGGGGGTTTGATACCCATAGGCCCTCATTTGTGGTAATGCCAGATCATATGCCTGGGTTGTTTGCCCAATACTAGCAAAATCAAAAAAATATTGATTGGAAAAGCTAACTGGAATGGGTTGGCCTTCCATAGAGCCATGCCTTTGAGTTTCAGAGTCACCAAGGGACCCCTGTCCTGTGCAACACCAACTTTTGCCCCCCTCACCCTGTTCAACCACTAGTAAAAACATGTTCATTGTGTATCAATTGACAGCTAGGTAGAAGTGACTTAAGGTCTGTATGACAGTAGTAGGGGTCCCAGCACCTATCTGATCCAAATGTTATATAAATTGGCCCCTCAGTCTCAGAGGACCCTTGTGCAGCTGCTCATTCTGCATACATGGTACGTCTACCCCTGCATATACTCCCTTCTACCCAGTAAAAGTTGAACTTCACTCAAAAAGTGAAGTCTTGCTGGTTCACCCCCCCCCCCCCC
>BLSH010060618.1:324513-334821 GCA_018402905.1 Glandirana rugosa
ATGGTGTTTACTCCCGGAAGTTTTGGAGGTGGGAGTAGGGAGGGGGGGTAGACCTAATTATAACTGACATGTATGTTGGCATCAACACAGCAGGGGGTTTGATACCCATAGGCCCTCATTTGTGGTAATGCCAGATCATATGCCTGGGTTGTTTGCCCAATACTAGCAAAATCAAAAAAATATTGATTGGAAAAGCTAACTGGAATGGGTTGGCCTTCCATAGAGCCATGCCTTTGAGTTTCAGAGTCACCAAGGGACCCCTGTCCTGTGCAACACCAACTTTTGCCCCCCTCACCCTGTTCAACCACTAGTAAAAACATGTTCATTGTGTATCAATTGACAGCTAGGTAGAAGTGACTTAAGGTCTGTATGACAGTAGTAGGGGTCCCAGCACCTATCTGATCCAAATGTTATATAAATTGGCCCCTCAGTCTCAGAGGACCCTTGTGCAGCTGCTCATTCTGCATACATGGTACGTCTACCCCTGCATATACTCCCTTCTACCCAGTAAAAGTTGAACTTCACTCAAAAAGTGAAGTCTTGCTGGTTCACCCCCCCCCCCCCCCGGCCTGTACCCGAGTTACAGGGTATTTTTTTTGAAGGGGGGGGCAAGTGCTGATTTTTATCAGTACCCACTCCCACTTTCGCAATCCTTGTTTAAGCGAGGATGACAGTGCTTGCTCCACCAATTCCCCTCCCGCGGCCTCCTGGGACATGTCACATCCCGGATCATTCGCAGAGTGCTGTGTGAGGTCGCACGTGAGCAGTGGGCAGCCGGCTGCGGTTCCTCAGGCAGCCACAGCTGGTTTTTGTATCCAAAATGGCGGTGCTGGAAGAACTGGCTCTGGGTGCGCAGTGCTGGACTCTAGGCACTTGATTTTTAAAAGTCAGCAGTTTACAGTATTTGTAGCTGCTGACATCTAAAAAAAAAATCTAGCTGAAGTTCCTCTTTAAAGCTGTAATCTAAGCAAAACATTACATATGCACTTAAAATACATATACTGTATGTACCCTGTTAAGGAGAATCAAGGCTCATGACCTATCTGCAGTCTACTTTGCAAAATTGCAGAAAAGCCTGGTCCATGTCCCGCCCCAAACTGTGATTGGACAATGAAGGAACAGCAGCCCACTTATTGGGTCACCCATTTGCTGTACCCTAGCACGTTGCTAGCTTAGAGCCCTGATTGGTTCTACCCTCCCCCTCCCAGCAGTTCTGCTTCACAGGGCATCAAAGGAGTCTTATAATAAGGCAATTTCAGGAATTATGCAAATTATAAATACATGTTATTATGTTTTTTAATGAATACATAATTGGATTAAATTATGCTTTTATATCTCCCGGGAGTTTAGCTTTAAAGCTGAAAAAAACAGCAGCAGAGAAAAGTACAAGTAGGTGTATCTGCTTCATTGAAAACACTGTGGAATATACAAGACTTTTGATTACAAAAACCCATGGTGGATAATAAAAGGAATTATAACTATAAGGAATAAATTAGATGTAAACTAAATGTAATGTATTGTAATGTAATATAGTAATCAACAAGACCTAAGCTAAAATCCACTTCTTCTAAGCCACTGAGATGTAACATTTCTGCGGAGTGTCCTCTTATGAAGAAAGGCTGACATCATAAAGGTGATAAATGGAAAGAGGAAAATACTGATTTCTGCTGTCAAGGACAGATGGACGCCATAGTGCCAAATGCCAAAAGAATTGCTATGCTGTCAATCCTGTAACTTTGCAGTCATAAAAGCTCATGCATCCTGCTGATTAAAGCAGGGAATGTGTCAAACGTCTGCATAGAGACCACTGCTTCCAGATAAAGGGCAAGGTCCTTCTCTACAGCAAGCTGGCAGGGGACAGGCTTTTCTAATCAGGCTGTGGCTGCTTAAAGTGGAAGTAAACACTTTCTTTTACTTGTACCTATAGGTAAGCCCAGGGCTGGCCCAAGACATTGTGCTGCCTTGGTCCAAGAATCAAATGCTGCCTACCCCCCCCCAAAAAAAACAAACAACGCCCACCAGAATGTCTGACCTCATTGCGCATACCACGATCACACGAGGGACGTTTCCCGGAGGAGAGGCTCCACCTCCTCATATTCATCAGTTTTCACTATGGGTGGCAGTACGAGATGGAGAAATGCCGCCTGTAATGCGCGCAAACTGATGACACACAAAACTGCTGGAAAAAAAAAATCTTGGGTGTCAATTAGCTGCCCCTCTCAAAGTGCTGCCTGGGTCCAATGGACCCAACGGGGCCCATGATAGGGCCGGCCCTGGGTAAGCCTATAATAAGGTTTATCTGTAGGTACAGTGAATATCTCCTACATTTGCACAGTTTAAAAAAGGAGTGGTTTGTTACCACTTTTACCACTTTAGCCCCGGAAAGATTTACCCCCTTCCTGACCAGAGCATTTTTTGCGATACAGCACTGTGCCGCTTTAACTGACAATTGCGCGGTTGTGCGACGTTGTACCCAAACAAAATTGACATCCTTTTTTCCCCACAAATAGAGCTTTCTTTTGGTGGTATTTGAACACCTCTGCGGTTTTTATTTTTTGCACTATAAACAAAAAAAGAGTGACAGTTTTTTAAAAAAATATTTTTTTACTTTTTGCTATAATACATATCCAAAAACAAAAATTAAAAAAAAACAAATTTCTTCCCCAGTTTAGGCCGCTATATATTGTACATATTTTTGGAAAAGAAAAAAATCCCAATAAGCATATATTGATTGGTTTGCACAAAAGTTATAGCGTCTACAAACTATGGGAATAGATTTATGGCATTTTTATTTTTTTTTTACTAGTAATGGCGGCAATCTGCGATTTTTAGTGGGACTGCGACATTGCGGCGGACAGATCGGACACTTTTTTGGGACCAATGACATTTATACAGCGATCAGAGCTAAAAATAGTCACTGATTACTGTATAAATGTCATTGGCAGGGAAGGGGTTAACACTAGGGGGCGATCAAGGGGTTAACTGTGTTCCCTGGGAAGTGTTTCTAACTGTATGGGGGCTGGGCTGACTGGGGGAGGAGAGTGATCGTTGTTCTCTGTCACTGGGAACAGACCATCTCTCACAAATCCCCTGTCAGAACGGGGATCTGCTTTGTTTACACTCGCAGATCCCCGTTCTGACTGTCTCAGGAGCGATCGCGGGTGGGCGGCGGACATCAAGTCCGCCCCACCCGCTGATTGGCTCCCCTGCTAGCCAGTGAATGCATGCATGCCCAGACCACTCGCTCCCGCTCCTGCCGTACAGCTATGGCGATTTGTGCAGGAGAGCCGACAAACGGCGGCTGGTCGGCAAGTGGTTAAAGTATAACTAAAGGCAAAACTTTTTTTTAGGTTTTTGATAGACTGGAGGTGGGTTGGAACCCCTGTCTGGCTTTTATTGCTGTCTGTGCCCCGTTAGGGAGATTCAACCTCTCTATTTGTCATGCTTACCTTTATCATTGAAAGCGAAAGTAAAAGAAAAATTTAGGTTGTCCCCAGATTAGTAATAAAGAGTAAATCTTCCAATGGGGACATTCGTTATGATGAACCTGGTGACAACCAAGGATTCTCTCACTTTGGAGAGACTTCCTCTCACTTCCTGTTTTGGCTAAGAGACCGGAAGTGGAGGGAAATCCCCCAATGGGGCACAGATGGCAAAATAAAAAATGACAGAGGTTACAACCCTCTCTTAGACCCCATACATACTATACAACTTTTGTTGTCGAATTTCCTTTAGATTTACCAAAACCATGTACTGCAAGGCCTGCCAGATTGCATACAAATTGAAACTCTTTAGGTTTGACCTCATATTATATGGTTTGGTAAATCTAAAGGAAAAATCTAAAGGATATTGTATAGTGTGTATCCAGCTTAACTCTATCCAAAAAAAAGTTTTGTCTTTGGTACTACCTTAAATTGGTTGTCAACCCTTGACAACCACTTTAACCTACAGGTAAGCTTATAATAAGGCTTACCTGTAGGTTCCCTGCATATCTCCTAAACCTGTTTAGGATATATACAGTGTACTTGCATGTGCCCACGTCATCGGGCACATGCGCAGTGAAGAAACGGCCTCCGTGCCGTCTCTTCACCGAGATCGTGCCGTGATTGGCGGCTCCCATGCGCATGCGTGGGGGTGACGTCACGCGACTATGGCCAATCACAGAGCCGGAGTCCGCGGTCCTGGAAGGAAGAGGGGCAGAAGATGGACGTGGCCTGGAGCAGGAACATTGCAGGCTTCCAATGCAGGTAAGTGCCACATAATGGGCTACTATGCGATGCATACTAGCCAATTATGCTTTTACATTGCAGGGTAATAAAGAGGAAGAAAAACTCATCAGGGTTTACTTCCTCTTTAAGGCTGGGTTCATACTAGACAGCTGCGGGACGCGCTTTGCCGGTCTGGCAGCTGTCCACTCCTGAATGCGCTAGGGGGCAGTGGTGCCACCCCCCATCCATGTGTCCCACCCCCTAATCTACACACAGGGCGTCAGACACATGGATTCCGATGGGGGGTGTTTTTTTTAAGCACGTGATTAGAGCCAGATGATCTAATAGGCTTCAAAAAAGGGTGGGCTCCCAGTTGTGTGACAATAGTGAATGAATATTGCTATTGCCACACTGATCCTCCTCCTGGCCAATCAGGAAGCCCCTATTGGCCAGGGAGTCTTTGGTTTCTATTGCTGCTGTCTGTCTTGCAGTGGGGTGGTTGTGATTGCACCGCCGGCTGTCTCCTAAAGCTGGAAATCCTTCCGGGGCTAAAGTGGTTAATTTGTCAGTCACTTATGTAAAGTCATACTTCAACATTACCTTATCTACAAGTTGACAATGCTGATATCCAAGGGTAATGATCCTCTAATACAATGAAGCTGGCTATTCGGTAGCAACCATTGCAACAATTCTTTATTGACTACATGGCAGGATACAGTAGTAATAAATGCGCTTTGGCCAAAGCCTTACTCATAGCATATCCAAGGATAGCTATGTTCCCTGTCCATAGATACAGTGGAGGCTAGGTTTACACTAACAGCAGCCCTCGCCAACCTTGCACCCCTCTGAAAAGCGATTCACCGCAGATTGTTTGACAGGCAGGTGAGGTGATGATCTGTCACCTCTTCACACTGCCTGTTTTAGCCCTGTAGTTGCAGTTGCATGGTGGTTTTGGCACAGCCCCATTCACTTGCATGCATCTAAGGTTTGGTAAGCTGCAATATACAAGACTCTTTTTATGGCTTTAGATACGCTTTAAGCTTTGCACTGCTTTCTGGTTCCATGGGGACTGACCTGTCAGGGTCGGACACATGCAATTTGGTTTGCCTAGTACAGCAAAGCAGATGTTTTAAATAAGAGTTCCACCAGACCAATTCCTCTTAGAAAATTCCCTTTACTTCAGATAGAAGAAAGCCAACAATTCTGTAGAGACCTTCTATCCGCATTAGACCGGGGTAATGGCCTGTGATGCACTGCACAAGTTTGAATGTAATTGTCATGCCACATACAGTGTTGATTACAGCTGGCTAGATAGATGTGGCAGCCGTGAGCATCTCCGGAACCACAAGCAACTCAAAGATGTCAGAGTAAAGTATAGGTGTTACACAATGTCTGTAGGGCACAGAAACAGAGGATATGGAGAGGTGTAATTGGCTGCAGTATATGGAGCTGCAGAGACAATGTCATAAGCAGGGAAAACAGAGTTATTTCTGTAACACATAAAACGTATGAAGGACTATGCATAAACCAGGGCTAATTTAAAGCTGAGCTTCAGGCACCAAAACTTGAAATCATATATATTCCTCAATAGCTACATCATGTATAAATCCACTTTGTGTGCAACAGACTTCTTTGTAAACCCAGATATTCTCTTGTAAACGTGGCAGTGACATCATCACTGTGCTGCACAAAACCTGTACTGAGAACTGAGCAGTGGGAGGGGCCCAGAAGGCCCACCCACTACAGGCTGGCTGTAAAAAACTACAGGAAGGGGCGGAGACAAGACCAGTCACCCTACACAAGGATAAGGAGGAGCAGTGACTGGTCTTTATTACAGGAAGTAAAGTTTCACATTGGATTATTGCACAGATCTGGAAGGAATACACAGAGCACAAGACTAAATGAAGAATACACATGACTCTGGTATTTTGATAATATCTGCTGATCTCGGAATTCATCTACATCTACTCCACCAGAAATGAGTTGCCAACACCTTATTAAATCGCCCCCAATATATTCTTACTGTTGATCTAACCAGCAAAATCCCCACACCGGAGTCACAGCTCCGCCACCTATCAATGTCTAGCTTCATTGCCCATACTGTGACTGTTAAATTAGAGCGAGACTTTCTTACATCTCCAAAAATTTGCGTTTTGGGTGGAGTTTATATAAATAAGATCCTTATAGGACATATTTAAAGCCCAACTTCATGCAATTAAAAAATATCCCTTTCAATGGGGCTGTGCCTGCACTGCAAGGGTTAATTGCTCATTTATGTCCAGTGGAAAAATAAAAGGAGATTTACTTAACCGATCGACTACTCCTCCCCGCAGCTAAGACCGGTCCCAGCAGCTTCTGTACCCCCCCTGTAGATGAGCAGTCTAGGATCTTGATGTCATCAAGACCAGAACAGAATCCATAGCCCTGTTTTGGAAATGAGGAGGCCGAGGAACAGTCCATCCGCAGATTGTGAGGGAGCACAGACTGCTGGGGGAGCGGAGGATCAGGGAAGTATAATGGTTTCTCCTCTCCCATAGACTAAAATGGGCTATTAACTCTTGTGGTGTGGGTGCAGTACCACTGCAGAGAATATTTTTTTATTTGTCTGGAGTTGGGCTTTAAATATTAGGATCTCATTTACATAAACTCCATCCAAAACTCATATTTTCTGACCTGTAGGGTTTTCTGTAGATGTCTCACTGTAAAGTATGTCATACATGGGTCGAATTCCGAACAAATTTCCTTTCGAAAAATAGAAATTTTGTGTGTTTTGCGATCCGATGGTGCTACCATTGATTTCAAAATTTGACCAACCAGGCCTTCAATTTCACCACATATTGATAAATATGTGGCTGGGAATTTTCCTTTTCTTTTTTCTGGGAATTATCTTTTCTTGCACTCATGTGCATTTCTTTTCGATTATATTTCACACATAATTCTCCCATCATTGATTAGAAAATTGTTCGTGTTTCAAAAAATTTCCAACATGCTCGATCACTCAAATTCAATGGCGGCACCAAAATCAGCCGTTCCTGCAACCCACTAATGAAAATCGAATGAAAATTCTTAGATAAGATTTTTGAAATAAAATTCTTTCTAAATTCGATGTATGGCCGGCCTAACTGTTAAATTTGCCAGGTGATTCGCAGTATGAACAATGAAGAAAGGCAGTTATGGGGGTGGGGCTGTGACTCCAGTGTGGGGATTTTGCTGCTTAGAATATAGTAACAATATATTGGGGGTGATTTATTTTTATTTTACTTATTTCCAGGTACTTATATAGTGCTGTCAATTTACGCAGCGCTTTACATATTCATTGTACATTCACATCAGTCCCTACCCTCAAGGAGCTTACAGTCTAAAGTTCCTAACTCACATGCATACATACACATACTAGAGCCAATTTAGACAGGATCTAAATAACCTACCAGCATGTCTTTGGAGTGTGGGAGGAAACCGGAGTACCCGGAGGAAACTCACGCAGGCGACTCTTTTGCTGCTAGGCGAAAGTGCTATCCACTACACCACTGTGCCGCTCACAGTGGTGTAGTGGATAGCACTGATGATTTAATAAGATGTTGGCAATACAATTCTGGTGGAGTAGATGTAGTTGGAAATCTGGCTCCAAATTCATGAAACCTGTGCAACATTTTCATTGCTAACACCAACATGTGTGACAAATTCAAGTAGTTCTTATTTGTGACAGTTTTACTATTTGTTGCTATTGTTGCAACAAATTCAGTGATAAGGTAAATCAGGCCAAATCATGGGCCAAAATTCAACCGGTTCAGCATGGACTGACTGATATTTGATCCATGTATGGGCAGGCTGCTTTGTAGGCAGGTGCAGTCTATTTTCTCCACTGCAGATGGCACTGTTCTGCAGTGGCACTGTTGTTGGAGAGGAAGTCAAGAGGAACATGGTTCCTCTATGGTTTCCTGGGTCACTGGGGAAGTTATCCTATTGGATGCTGCCACCCCATGTGATTCGAGCAGCCATCTTGGGTCAGGTGTAGCCTATTTAAAACCCTGGCTCCCAGTTTTGATGTGCATTTTGTGAGTTGACAGGCAGAGTAGGGACAGGTAAGGTAAAGTATAGGGATGCATCTCTCTGGATACCTTCCTGATTGGGCGTGAGACGTTGAGGCCGCATTCTGCCCCCTCTCAACAGACAGAAACTCTAGATGTTGGGTAGCTGATCACCTTTCTCTCTACAACTCCAGATAAGCTTAGAACATCAGATACAATATCCTTCATTACCCAGTAATGCTCACCATCTGTATCATGAATCATGACCACGAAAGCTGCAGATTTAAACATTTTAAAGGACTTTTCAAGTGACATTGAAAAGGGAAAGCTTTCAAAATGCAATAATCAGTGAGTAGGGGGTGTCATCCCTGTATGCACTAGAAGTGTCCAGTATGTTTTGATAATTTTAGTGATGGGGATGGATAATTTTAGTGATGGGGATGGATAATTTTAGTGATGGGGATGGATAATTTTAGTGATGGGTCTTTTTTCTGCACTGAACTTACAAGCGCACCAAAGCTCACTTAAGGAGGAAAGTCTGATAGGCTGGGTGGTATAGCTGTTAAAGGGCCATTTACATTTGTGGGATATCTTAATGCAATTGCGTTAATGCACGTTATGTTCTGCGTCAACATGCATTGCGTTTCTGTAATACACTGTAGTGCATTGCCATTAATCACAGCGCATTGCAACACATGTGTGTTGCCATACCACGTTCGGTACTATTGAAGATGAGTGTCACCTCAATGCTTCAAGTGTTGCAGTTCCCATAATGCATAGATGTAGATCATCTCTAAATAATGATGATCCAAAGATCTCTTATCTTTCACGCTTTTTAATAGAGGATTTGTCTATATGGCCTCCCTTCCAGTTTTAAAAGATCTCTAATGAAAAGTAAGTCAAATACCCCTGGTAGCTGATCACCTTTATCCGCACAAGTCCAGATAAGCTTAGAACATCAGATACAATATCCTTCATTACCCGGTAATGCTAACCATCTGTATCATGAATCATGACCAGCTGCTGCCCATATGCTATGCCCCCATCCTACAGTACCTCCCCTCCTTCCAACTGTCAGTCATCTAGGTTACAGCTCAGCCACCTCTTTAGAATACAGGTACTCTTCATCCTTTCCAGGAACCTCCACATCCCTGATCCTCAGCAAGTATCTCATAAGCTATGTGTGGCTCTCAGCAATCTTCGATAGGCTTCAAGGTAGGCTCTCAGCAGGTGCTCTGCACTTTTCTGCCTGAATGGCTTCTGTGTACTACATCCTTCATAAGCAAACAGCCAAGTAAAGGTTACTTAATTTATATTTTTATGTTCATGCCAAGAGTGGCTCACCATCACTTGCTATATCTGAATGCAGTTCACAAGGTAGAGAAAGCTTCAGCCCTCTAATCTACAGTATGTGATAGAGCTGTCAGCAGGGCTGGACTGGGACAAAAATTTGGCCCTGGACTTCATCCAGACCGGCCCAGGGCACATCAGGGTACAGTGCACATCAGGGCAAAGGGCACAGGACACATCAGGGCACAGCACATCAGGGTACAGAGCACAGCACACATCACATCAGGGTACAGCACATCAGATTACAGGGCACAGCATGTGAGAGTACAGCACATCTGTGCACATCACATCCGGGTACAGCACATCAGGGTACAGCACATCAGGGCACAGGACACAGCACATCAGGGTACAGTACATCAGGGCACATCAGGGCCCATCAGGGCACATGGAGCACATCAGGGCACATTAGGGTACATCAGGGCACATTAGGGCACATCAGGCACATTAGGGCCCATCAGGGCATGTCAGGGAACATTAGGGCACATCAGGGCACATTAGGCACATTAGGGCACATCAGGAACATTAGGGCACATCAGGCATATTAGGGCACATCAGGGTACATTAGGGCACATCAGGCACATTAGGGCACATGAGGGCACATCAGGCACATTAGGGCACATCAGGGCACATCAGGCACATTAGGGCACATTGGGGCACATCAGGCACATTAGGGCACATCGGGGCACATCGGGGCACATCAGGGCACATCAGGGCACATCAGG